>JAHDVE020004716.1:0-25098 GCA_022606495.2 Halesus radiatus | reverse complement strand
TTTGTAATCATCATAAAGATGGCTGCCAATAATATGGAATTAAAAATGGACGATAATATTGACAAAGTTTTGAATTTGAGATATGATATCGATGAAGATGACAGATATTGAACTGGTCTCATTAGCTACGTTGGTAAAGCGGTTCTCCCGGAAAGACAGAGGTCCTGGGTTCGAGTCCCAGGTGCGACTGATATTTTTTTTTTCTGTTTTTTTTTTCAGTTTTATGTTTCGTTTAGGTTATGTTAATATTATCTTATTCAATGATTAAATATTACAATGAGGTTTTTAAACTTCAATAAAATAATTTAAAAAATAAATAAAAAACAGAAATAAATGTTCGAAAAATTTCGCAAAAAGATCTTCCGTCTTTGAAGGAAGCAAGCATGGGATATCTATTACTGGACGGCACGCCTAAACAAGGTCAACTGAAGATACCACATGTGAGTTTCATGTATTTATCCGTCTTTTCCCCGAATTCAGAGTTTCCCACCTTCCCCCACGGTGGAGACCGTTTTATACGAGTCGTGATATTCTTTTACGTCTGTTTCCCCGTGTTTTGGTTCGTGTAATGTGTGCTCGTATGGACCTCGTTATCTCTTGCGGCACGCGAACCGTTTTCCACGAAATGGGTATCACAACAGATTAGCCGATGTGTACAAAACAAGGGGAAAGGAAGGTAGACAAATTTGATACGTTTTGTCGTTTGTATTGGTGGAGGTGATCAAAAAATATACCACATTGATAGGTTTGGATGTAAACTGCATTATTCAGTATTAAAAAAAGTAAGCGTTTATACCTTTAGTAAATTGTAACCCAACAGTTTCTTAAAAAAAATGTTTTTAATTTTTTTTTTTTTAGGACATAAACAGGCAATATGCCCAAAACTTAATATGCGCCGCTATAATAAAAAAAGTAATATTTAAAAATTCACAGAAAATCTCTCAGTAAATAATAAAATCCAACTTGCCAACAGCAAGCCTAAATACTTACATTAGGAAAGAAAAGGCCTTAGATTAAATTACTTGAGCAATTATAAATTAATGAACCAACGAATGATCCTAATATAACCCTGATTAATAAAGTAAGGACAATTATTTATTCCCCACTTTTAAGTATATTCACGAAACCTAAACAATCTAACTACTTAGAATAATTCAGAGCTCAACTGTATATTCTAAATATGGACTCGAAACAAATTAGAACGTTTTATTTTAAATCATTCGAGTTTGAATTAATACGATTATTATCAAGCGATTAAGTAGGTCCCTATGTAATAATAATAATAATAATAATAAGAGTTAATTTCTATAGCGCAGTTTTGTGAAGGTTCACCTCAAGTGCGCTTTACACTAACTAACCTAACCTAATTGTAAAATAACAGATATACTATATAGTATATCTGTTATTATAATATATATACAATATGCAAATTAATACTATGACATACAATATTCATGAGCAGGTATTATAAAATAACAATTTAGAAACTAATGGTGTAAATAATCAAATATGTAGTAGGTACAAATAACAAGAGAAAATTATATGACATTATATACATGGTTTTTCACTGAATACTAATGAAATTAAATAACAAGGAGAGAAACCGCAACTAAATAAGCTATGGAGGATTGAAAGAAAAAGAAAAAGAAAGAAAAAAATAAAAGAAAAAGAAAAAGAAAAAGAAAAAGAAAAGAAAAAGAAAAGAAAAAGAAAAGAAAAGAAAGAAAAGAAAAAAGAAAAGAAAAGAAAAGAAAAAGAAAAAAGAAAAAAGAAAAAAGAAAAGAAAAGAAAAGAAAAAAGAAAAAGAAAAGAAAAAGAAAAGAAAAAGAAAAGAAAAAGAAAAGAAAAGGAAAAGAAAAAGAAAAATGTCCTGAAATTATGTTTCACGTACATGAATTTATGTTTTAGGTCGGATAGATTTTTGAATAATTTTGTTTTCACAATACCTGTTTGAACTTCAAGCAAATTCTGAATGTTAGCAATATTTGGGGAAGCTATTCCAGATGACCGCCCGATATACAAAAAAGCGCGATCATAGTACACGGGGTTTTGACCGGAGAGGGTTCAACTAATCGGTTAGCAGCATTCAAATCTGCTGACCTCAAAGAAAGCTGTCTATCACCTGGGTATTGTCGGACACAGAGTTCAGATATATAGGCTGGTGCCTTTCCGTGGAGTGCTTTGAAGGTTGTTAAGCAAATCTTGAATTCTATTCTTTCAGGGCATCGAAGCCAATGAAGGCGATCCCTTAGAAGTGGAGTTATGTGACAATATTTAGGCTCACTATATATAATTCGCGCCGCAGCATTGAAGACAGACTGGATCCTATTGAGTTGTTTCTGGGGGAGACCAGCATATGCACTATTACAGTAGTCCATACGTGAGACAACAAAAGAATTTATTAGTGTTTTAGCTGCATCAGTGGGAAGGCATCTACTGATTGATTTTATCTGTCTAAGATGGAAAAAGCCAGAACTTACCGCCTTTGAGATTTGCGACTCAAGAGATAGACAACTGTCGATAGTGAAACCAAGAAATTTAATTTCTTTAGAAGGAATGATATCAGTGCCCTGAATTTGAATCGGACTGAAATCAAGAAGGTCCTGCCTTCCGGGAGAAGATATCCAAATGAACTCTGTTTTGGTAGGGTTAAGTTTAAGTTTATTAACAGACATCCAACTTGATACTGTGTCGATAAAGTCAACAACCTCATTTTTTAAGATGTGTTTTTCATCCGGAGAACAAAACTTGAAAATTATACGATCATCCGCATAGCCCTGTGATTCAAAGCCAGCCGAGTGAATGAGGCGTTCAAGACGATTTGTATACAAAATAAAGAGAATGGGACCCAGGACGGAACCTTGGGGAACTCCAAATTCAATTGGAGATTCAGGTGAAGTACATTTATTGAAAATTACTGAGCTTATTCGTCCAGACAGGTAAGATGTCATCCATTTTAGCACATCACCCCGAACGCCAAATTCGGTATCGAGCACATTTAGTAGGATACTGTGATCCACCGTATCGAATGCAGCACTCATGTCAAGGATGGACACTAAACCCACTTTACCTGCTTCCATCCCAAGAATCAGATCTGAAATGATCCGCAAAAGAACAGTCTCTGTTGAATGAAACTGTCTATGGGCTGATTGATTTTTCGCAAACAAACCAGCAGAGTTCAAATACCCCACTAATTGTTTAGCTACAATTTTCTCTAGCAATTTGGCAAGAAAGGGTAAATTAGATATAGGCCTGTAACTATCCGCATTTTCAGCATCAAGATTTGTTTTTTTCAGTATTGGTGTTATTAGTGACTTTTTAAGTGTGCCGGGAACAAATGAATTTTTTAAAGACCTCTGAATAATGCTGGTAATTACAGGCGCTATATCAGGGAGGCATTTTTTTATGAGCCAGGTAGGCAGAGGATCTTGAGCACATTGCTTATTCGGACAAGATATTATAGCCCGTGTTATATCCTCTATTGTAACATTTGAGAATTTTATGAAATCACCAGACAGTGGTCTTGGTGCAGTTATGGAAGGTGACCCCGCTCCACTAAGGGCTCTTATATTTTGAACTTTACTATTAAAGTAAGCTGCTAGAGAAGCTGCTTCAAGAGAGGAGTCAGTCGGGGCATTTTTCTCTCCACAAACGGTTTTTAAGTGCTGCCAGAGCTTTCGCGGGTCCTTCTGCGAATCTATTTGATCACACCAATAATTTGACTTTTTTTGTGCCACTTCTTTTCTGTATGATTTTTGTTCGTCAATCCATAGTTGACGATTGCTACCAGTCGGATGCTTCCTGTATTGTCGCTCTAATTTTCGCATTTCCTTCTTCTTCTTGAGACATTCAGCATCGAACCATTTGCTACATTTCCGTATGCGACATATCTTTTCTGTAGAAGGAGCATGTTTATCAGTAAAGATAGTAGCGTGGTGTTATACAATTTAACCAGATCATCTAACTCGATTTCTTCAAGATCATCTTGATTACAGAGACGCGAAGTTCTCAGTTCCGTGCAAAATTCCTCAATATCGAATATCCTCCAATTTCTGGAGACGATTGTTTTGAACTCCAGTTTTGGAGGATCAAAGGCGAATACGGAAGTGAGGAGGCGATGATCGGAGAGCCCAACATCCAGTACTTCTGTGCTTATCGGGGGAAATCCAACTCGTGAGATAATGATATCGAGTGTACCGCCTGCATCATGAGTAGCAGAGTTCACCCACTGCTCGCAGCCGAAATCACGTAGAATTTTTGTAAATTTTATTGAATGGGGATCTGTCTTCTTTTCCAGGTGAATATTAATGTCTCCCAGAATTATAATATCACAGTTGTAGTTGGAGACACATTCTATAAGAGACCGAAATCATTAAAGAATTTTGTATTCGGGGCACACGACCCAGGACGGTAGATAGAAATGATCACAAGGGAGGCACCATTGGCTGAAGCCTTGCAACCAATAAACTCGAAGGTAGTATACACCTGACGAATCCCTATACTATCCAAGCGAAGACCCTTTTGTGCTATAATTGCAACTCCTCCATGATTTGTGAAATTGATGTTGCTTATGTCAGATTTGATCGGTCTTGCAGCTTCATACACGGAAAAACCGCTAGACCGCAGGTTTTTTATTGATTGCGATTCTCCGTTTTCGTGCCATGTCTCGGATAACGCCAAAATATGGAGACCCTTAGAACTAATTAGTTCCACAATATCGTCATGTTTATTCGCTATAGATCTAGCATTCCAAGCAGCAACGGTCAAACCTTTAGGGGAACGACTATTCCTGGTTTGAGCTAACCGCAGGTTTTTGGCTAGTTTAACCTTCTTCCCGGCTCTGCATCCTCGCTTTTTGCCATTACGTCTGGGAAGCAGTACACTATTATTTTTGTCATTATCACTACTATTATTGTCATTATCACAATTATTATCACTTAATGGTAATGGTCGTAAAGCATACAATTCGTCTAAAGTATACCGTAGCATGATTTATGACCTTACGACCCATTTTGAAAGTTTATAAAAAAATAAGGAGTAACCTTTCTTTCGGACAACATTCCATCCCGGCAGAAAAACATGTGGCATGCATCTGTGAAATGGTCACTATCCCCACACTGCACTGTTCACTAAACTATGTCTGTAAGATGTCCACGAGTTGTTTTGAATAAAACTTTAAGCCGTATTATTTTTAATTGTTACAACTATTGAACTTAACACTAAATAATTATTTTATCATAAGAACTAAAATATTTGGGATAATTCACTTATACAGATGAACTTTTTAGGACACTAGTACAAAATCTACCCCTTCTGTACAATTAACATCTAGGAGCGTGTATGGATACGTGTCTGCAGCTTCTAAGCGCTGACACAACAATGTAATATCAAATACTCTTAAATGACAATACCTCCAGCTCTTGACATTTGATGGCCACATGCTTCACCGCCCTCTAGCGGCCCGAGTTATACAAATTGTTTTTTTATCGTATATTTTAATAGATTTTTTGTGAAATATATTCATAATGAATTACGGAAATCGATAATTCAAAAAAAAAAAAATAAGGTAACCTATTTATATATAATTTTACTCCTTTTTTTACTCATGTATGTATGTTTTTATTAAGCAGTAACGTGCATTGCGCCATGACTAAAGGTTGGCTGTTTATAGATTTGCAACTCCAGGTGTGAATTGTGCATTTAATATTTAAAAATGGTTATATTAATAACATCTCCTGTTGATTGTTGTGGCCAACTTAATAAATGAGCCTTCAAGTTCGTTACCAAATTCATGTAAAAAAATCTCTTTGGTACAAAATGTTTCGTGTTTTACAATTTATTTTTATAGTTCGTTTTTCTTAGAGTAGGCACATCTTTTCATCCTTTGTGGAGTGCACGCCACTGGTACTGGTACAGATTTATAATTAATTATTGATTTCTATTTAAGTTTTATCCTCTAGAGTCGGCCAAACTTAATTTAAATAATAAGTGTTAATCTTAGAAAGGGAGTCATGGATGGTTTGGACATAATAGAGTGGATGGAATAATAATAATACGTGTTTTATTATCTTTTTTTGCAAAAAGTGTGAGACATAGTTGCGTGTCAGGTTCCTCATCTGTCATATTCAGATTTTTTAAATTATTATTATTTTTTTTTTAACTACAGCGAAGAAATCACGTGTTAGTTAGTTAGGCAGTTAGTTCATCCTAATATTTTTAACGACTTAGGGCCAGTTTTATAAACGAACTACCAAATTTCTGTTACGTAACGAACCGTTATCCATAATTTTTTTTTTTTTTTTTTTTAATAATATCCGTTCGCTTGTCATCACTTTAACTGTTCGATAAGCAATCCATTACATAAATGCAAATTACAGATTATCTTTTTAATTAAAATAGTGCACGGTTTCAAATACGCGATCGTCGGGCAACAACTGACAGCTGTCAAACGACCGGTAATCTGACGAACGTTTATAAAACGGCGAAATCGTTCGGTAGACCAAATATTAGTTAAAAATTGTATCAAGCTTTACGGATGGATGGTTATAAAAATGGCCCTTAGTCATCGCAATTCCATAAGCTTGTAATTTTCAACATTGCAAAAAATGTCTAATTCCTAAACCGGTGCATCATGTAAACTAAACGACTATCAAGAATAGTAACATGGCGTCCGACTGTCATTCTAATTTTAAATTGGACCATAGACGAGGGCGCGCCGGAAATGCCGCTTTTCTTGTATTATAATTTTAAAATTAAAATCGTTGAATTTTGACAACGGCGAAAACTGATGCATTTTTTCTCTTATTTATAATCTGTTTTCAGACAACTTCATTGTATATATATTAATTGTAATCGTTATTATTTATAGCATCCTTCGGAACGTGCCGCCTGTCTGAAAAAATCTGAACGTTTTTGCACGCGTGCTTTTAATTTTAACAAATTTATGTTAATCAGTGGCGAATTATAAGATGTAACCCTAATTTTTTAAAGAATTGATGCTAAACTTGTTTTTTTTATTCTTTTCAGGTAAGTGTCACTCGTCGTAAAAATATATTTCAGTCGCTAACACAGGTGTGGAGGTAAGTTTTTTTTATGGTTTTATATGTTATTTCACACGTAATTAAAATAAAATAATCTATTTTTTGTATATTTATGAAATGTATTTCGAATATATTAGCGTTCGATAAATTTCCATGTATATAAAAATGAATGTTTGTCTGTCTGTCCTCGATTATTTCGAATATTACTTGACCGGTTTCGCTGAAAATAGCAGAGTTCGTTCTCATTAGTACCGGAAAGGTTTATAGAGTGGTTTGAATGAAATCCAATATGTAAAACTGTAGCTATAACGTTTTAAAATTAGTATGAAAAGCATTGAACTCACCATGTTGTATTGAGGTTAGCCCATAGATATACCACTCTGGTTAGCCACAGATTACATATTCAAAATGTTTATTTGGTTAAAATATTTTCAAAATTGAAAACACAAGTTGGTACCTACTTAAGAACTCTCTTATTTAGATACATTTTGAAAAAATAATTGGTTGGAATGAAATAAAATTTTCGAATTAACGTTTCTTTGTTAAGAGGTAGTAATAGTATCACAAGGCGTTATTTTCGCTGTCAAATCAATTATGGCACCAAAACAACACCGAAGAATTAACAACTTTATAACTTTATTCCAATTTTTTTTTTTTAAACCCGAGCAAGGTCGCGTACACATAAGCTAGTACTTGTATATTTTATCCAATACATATATGTATTGCTAAGGAACACCTAAGTCTATTTTTAGTATGTTTAGAGCAATATTTAAATAATTGATTGTCAGATCATTTGACAGCACCGGCGGGGAAGGGCAAGTAACTCTTATGCGTTGGTTTGTATCCATAACCTAATAATTATTATCATATATTTTTCATTAGATTTATTTTTTTAAGGCTTACATTACCTCTACAAAACAAAAATACATTTCGTGTCATAATATAGTTACAGATTACTGTAAATATGGTCTCCCTACAGGGTCTACCTGTTCATTTACATTTTAGAGCTCGAACGGTAAAATTCGGTCGAATTGAATTTAATTTAAAATTTAATTGAATTTTCGAATGAGTTAAAACTGCAGTGCTTAAGGGGTTTCTCCGGTTATAACGTTTACTTGTCTTCATCTTCCTTCTCCTATTTCAAAATTACCTCGCATAAATCCTTTAATAATGTCTGTATTCTTCCTGGTAATTACGAGAATCTCGTTGCGATATTAAGTAATAAAATTTTTAAATGAATTTTTTTATAAACTTCTACTAAAAAAATTATTATCATTCAATATAAAAGTAGTGTATAAAGCATAGGGGTTTAGCTTATAGGTGTATCCTATTTATCAAAGTGAACAAACTTACCTTCACGCCGTTTCTCCGCAGGGGTAGGCAGAGTGGACGAACCGCCAAACAACTCGATCTTGCATTCACTTCTTGCTTCATTCACTTTCATGCAACGTCTCATACATTCTCTTCTGTTATTCCGACTTCTGACATGGCCCGACTCAAGTATTTGATTCGCTTTATCGTGCCATGTCTTCCTCGGACGTCCCCGGCTTCTTCTTCCATTCACATTTGCGTCATACATTCTCCTTGCACTCCTTTCTTCATTCATTCGCTCTACATGCCCAAACCATCTAAGCGTCCCTTTCTTGATCTTGCTCACTACGCTTACATCAGACTTGCATGCTTTACGAATGTCAACATTTTTCACACGATCATACATGGTTTTACCACACATTCGTCTCAGAGATCTCATTTCTACAGCATTCAGTCGACTTTCATCCTTCCTCTGCCAGTTCCATGCCTCACTGCCATACATCAGGGTTGGTATCAGCACTCCATTGTGGACTGCTAGCTTCGCTTCCTTGGATAACTTTTTGTTTGCACCAACCGCGTTCAGTCCTCTGTTAATGGAGTTTCCGGCATTCACCCTTCTTTCAATATCCCTATCAGTCTTTCCATCTCTCGTAAACATACTACCCAAATACACAAAATCATCGACCTGCTCCATGTATTCTTCATTCACACCTATATTGCACACTGTTTTCGTGCTCTCTCTTGCAAACACCGTGACTTTGGACTTACATTCATCATTAGCTCATTCTTCATACATACTTCGTTCATCCTAGATACGAGGGACTGTAGATCTTCCATACTGTTAGCAATCAGCACCGCATCATCAGCATACAACAGGCAACATACTTGCAGATTACTCATTTTCGCGCCCAAGCCCACCTCTTACAATTCTTGCATACAATTATCCATGTATAGATTGAATAACCACGGTGATATTACGCAGCCTTGCTTAACACCTTTTGTGATGTTAAACCACCCCGTAAATCAAAGTTAAAAAAAAAAAACGTATAGAGGTGTTCTCTTAGTGGATAATCATGTTTCGCTTGGCGACAACGAACCTAAACCCTTACATATAGAAATAAAGGGCCTTAAATTAATTTTACTGGAACAACTGTAGATATAAAAAAGAACTACGGGTCCGAAAATAACGTTGATAAATAAAATAAGAAAAAATTATATATTCTCCACTTCTTAGTGTTTCTACGAAACCTAAACAATATAATTTCTTAATATAATTCAGGTATTTACGGCACATATTTAAAGCCACTGATGTGACGTCAAGGTATTGTCCGGTCCGTGGCGTAGGGAGAAATGCCTTGATAGGCGACCTGTCAGCGGTCAGTTTTACTGTCGGTGTTGCCATCGATCAGAGAATAATGTGGCAAGCGTAAACATTAATATCAAAATAATCGATTACAGTGCTTGGCTACACTATGAAGAATATTTATTCTACGTAATATTTTACTTAACTTAAAAGAACCTTATCTACATGAATAAATTTCACCTCTCGGTTTTCTTTTCTGGCGTAGAATTTCTTTGTGGTGAAATAATTATTTTCATTGAACATGTTTTCGTTGAACATGTTTTCGGGTTTTGAAGTCCACAGCCTAGCTCAAAGCAGGCCGGAATATATTTCTTCCGACAATTTCTACCCTGAAATATGATGAAACTACAAAATACCTCATTTGAAAAGGGTTCGCAAATTGTTCGACGTAGTTAGAAACTTAAGGAAATGTTCAAAAATATTTTGTGTTACGATAATAATTAACAGGGTTAAAGATGTATTCACATCTATCAGTACCGCGCAGAGCAGAACAGTACAGTACAGGCACAGCACGGACACGAGTATTCACATTACACCGTGCAGCACAGCACAGCACAGACACAGCACAAGCGCGAGTACGGCTGTCATACTGAACTGTCAACTGAGCGTTTGCGTCCGCCACAACATGTTTGAGGATTTTATAATCCTATTGCCATATTAATATATTATTCAATTCCCTGACCAATTCTTTTAATTTATCGTTATCCATCTTCTCAGATTTAGCAATATCTGCGTCTAACGAGGTCAACTTTTTTTTATGTGATTTAAAAATGATGTACTTGTAAATAAAAGCTCTCTGGGCGTTTAAATAAATATATTTGTTTGAAAGATGGTGGTGCATACTAACTACGCGGGCGCAGATGTCACAAACGGCCATCAGCTTATCAAATTATTCTTGCCGATAATCTCGGCTGGTGCTGGCCCGTGTAATAATCGGTATATTATGAATGTGTTCGTAGATACTGTAGGCAACTAATGTTGTTGTGCCTGTACTATGCTGTTCTGCACTACGCAGTGATGGTAAATGTGAATAGACCTTAATAAGCCGAATGACATTCAAAAAGAAGAAAATAATCACCAATGTTAAAAACGACCTAAGACTGGAAGTTTGTACACTTAAACTTTTTTTAAAACGAGCACGGGGGGGGTCGACTTTTCTCCTTACAGCCATTACTCGTTATTTTCAAAAAAGTTAAAAAAAATTATTTACCTACTTGCCTATTTCTTCTATCAATATATTCTCTAATGTATAATAACTTTTCAAAATATCGCTTCCAAAATATATGCGTACATACTCTCAGGGGGCACTTCTCCGCCACCGCGTGGGAAGCCTATAGTGCAGAGTAAACTAATGCAAGAATACCATAATTAGTGCCACGGCTGAATGGATGGAGTTTCCCTTGATGGCCTTTGGAGACGGAAGACCGTCAAATATCCGCCATAAACTTGTTCTTTTTTTTCATTTGGTGTATGAACTCATTTTGAATATTTTACTAATTAATCTCTTTCCATATTTTTTTTATTTATTTAATACGATTATTTTTTTACAGTAAGTATATAAATAAAACATTCATATAGTGTAACAAAAACATAAAGAAACAAGGTTCTTGTGTTTGGTGAGGGATTATCGCTTAAATAATTAGATCATAACTTAAAACATTGTTGTACAATAGCAGGAAAATATGACTTAGTCTTTTGTAATTTATCAATACTAAAAGGATTAAAGAAAAAAAAAAAGAAATGAAAAGAAAAGAAAAGAAATGAAGAGAAAAAAAGAAAAGAAAATAAAAGAAAGGAAAAGAAAAGAAAAGAAAAGAAAAGAAAAGAAAAGAAAAGAAAAGAAAAGAAAAGAAAAGAAAAGAAAAGAAAAGAAAAGAAAAGAAAGAAAAGAAAGAAAAGAAAGAAAAGAAAGAAAAGAAAGAAAAGAAAGAAAAGAAAGAAAAGAAAGAAAAGAAAGAGAAAGAAAAGAAAGAAAAGAAAGAAAAGAAAGAAAAGAAAGAAAAGAAAGAAAAGAAAGAAAAGAAAGAAAAGAAAGAAAAGAAAGAAAAGAAAGAAAAGAAAGAAAAGAAACGCAAGGTTTGTGAAAAAAATAAAAAGACAAAAAAAAAATCTAATAATAAATAAAAAATTAAATTAAAATAAAATATTATATAATTGAAAATACACTTTGTATATACCACTTTACTTAAAATATATAAATATTTCTACATGTTTCGATAGCAATGCTATCATCTTCAGGAATAAATGACATTTATTCCTGAAGATGATATATAATGAAATATTTATATATTTTAAGTAAAGTGGTATATACAAAGTGTATTTTCAATTATATAATTAATAATGATGCCACAAAGTTATCAAGCATTTGAAGAAATTATAAAATAAAATAAATAAAAAGTGGTATTCAAACTAAGTTATTTTATTTTGATTTATAATTATGACCCACAAAGTGTTTGCTAAAAGTGAAAAATTAAAAAATAAAACACTCTTACAGTAGTTTGAGTTACTTTTTTAATTTATTTTGGAATTCATGAATATTTTCTATAATTTTAAGTTTAGAAGGAAGATCGTTAAAAAAAGTTATTCCTAGATATAGGTAGGTGTTTTGAGTATGCTTAGTGTTGAATTGCGGGATTTTAACGTTATGCTGATACCTTGCGGATATATTAAATTGTAATGTATTTAAAGTTTTTTTTTGTAAATATTTGAATAATTGCATATTTTTCATACATTTTATCTACTGTAAGTACATTGAATATCGTAAAAAGGTATTCAGTAGAAAACGTTGATGTTTTTTTTTTTAAATTACCTTTTTTTATCAACCTTTGAATTATTTTAAGTTGACTTAAAATATTATCATATGTTCCCCCAGCCAACAATTTCATATTGTAAAATAGACTGAATTTGTTTGTATTATGTACACTTATGGAATATATTGCATTGTACTACCCCTGCATACCTTCTGAAATAACGAACTATTATTATTATGCTACAAAAATGTTTAATAATCATTTATGGATTTATGTCGCTTTTTTGTTTCTAAATTTCTCCTTCAAAACACTCAATATCTATATAAGTCTCATATATCTTCCTGTTCGGAGCTTCCAAGAAAAAAATCATTAAATTGTCCATCATATCACTAGCTGGCAGCGCGTATTGTTTCGATCGTAAAAACCTCGATTTCGTATTTGGATTCTACAGCAATGTTTTAATTACAAAATTTTGAAATCGGAATTCGGTCTTCTTCGGGTTCTTTCTCCTATCGGAGCTGGATTTCATCAGTACAATCTTCCCCTACCGGCTGCAGTCCGAAAAAACTCAGTGAAATTGCGAACCCACCAATCGCGTAGTTTTTTGTTGTTGTTTTAATGTGATCCAGTGGTACTATAAAATCCTTAATTTGGGGAATGTTGTGAGGAGACTCGTGCACAGATTTTTAATCAGGGTAGGGGCTGTACGAAAAACATCTAAATGATTGATATTTAAAGTACTTACCATGGGTATGGTAAGTTTTTACTTAAAATGACTGCTGTCTTGCTGCTAGCAGTCGATTTTTTGTTGAGATAGCCCGCAACATCAAATATCCAAATAAATGCTTATGCATATTACAACCCAATTACTGGATTTATCAGATTTCTATATTTATTTCGAGCGCACAACTGAAAGAAAGCCAACATAATATGATAATTATTTCATTAGTAAGGTTGTACTAATCAATAGATATACCAACAGATGGCACTGATAGCTACATTTATAATTTGTACCCATAGGCACGGCTTTTTCCGAAACTAACACAAACGAGTCTTTTCTTGAATACGCACTGCGCACACATGTACAATTTTGTATGGAATAGCGTCAACATTTGAATATGACATTTTGCATAATTAGTTCCTGCTTTTGGCACGTCATGGGGCACGCGCGGCGCTGCAATTCGTAGCTGTAACTTCGTGCGTATTTTCGAAAGTATAGATTAATCTGTTGCAATATTTTTATAAATTTTAACTTTACAATAGGGTAGGCAATGCTTATGTAATGGAATGCACGTCTCTAGTTGTGAGTCCGTGGGGAGGAAAAGGAAATGGAAAAGATAGATATTGGGATTGCAGCTTTTTCAGCTGTGTTGCAAGCAAATCACCGATACCATTACGCGCAAATACACGTTTACTACGTGCATTCACGTAGTAAACGTGTCTGACCTTTCCGTTTATTTTACTTTTGCTTTTAATGGGTCAATCTTTTCGCATTCGCCATGAAACGCATAGATTACCCATAAACGAAACATGGTCTACAACATAAAATTAAAACACTTTTAACTGCCCTATTTCGTAGAAGCATACGTGACCAATGGGAAGTAACTTATGCGATGATGGTGATCTATAAAAATATATTTGATGACCTATTACTTCATAGTCCACCTTAAGGTCAACCCAAGAAACATCTGAGAAAAGTCATGTTCCGGGAATTGAACTAACCACTTTACTGTGGCTTAACTTATAACTTAATGAGTATATTGCTACTTTCGAATGTGTAACCTACATTTACTCTTCCTCGAGTTTTGATATATTTTCCTACCTGCGTTTATTTTCATATGAACTTCGCACGTGCCATCTATCGGGATAATAATAATAATAATATTTGGATGATTTGTGTAGCGCCGGTTTTTGAGAAAAATCACCTCAAGGGCGCTGTACAAATATTATTTCCTATTCTTTATCTAATTTTGTACGAACAAAAACAGATAAACATACTTACCTGGCAGGTCGCTTCAGTTAAACACAGTTTTATTAGAAAATTTAAGTATATAGACGATAGTTTTACAGTTGCTATTTTATCCTCCTTTTCTATTGATGTTACATTCATTAGAAGATTGGTGGCACAAGAAGAGTTGGTATGTATTAAAATATTTATAATTTTGGGACTGGAAAATATATATAAAATGACCTTAAAAAGCGCAAGAAGCTTTTAATATGTATTAACGTTTTTCATTTATTTTTACACTTTTAGTTATTTACAGTGTTGCGGGCTGTGGACGCATTTGCGCACCGATGCGTGAATTTTTAAACTTTTTCTATTTATTGACTTTGGTAAGCACTAACCGGCTAGCATAGCTAGGCAATTTACGGGATGCTGTGAGGATGGTCTTTATATGATAGGGAAAAAGTGAACTAGGGTAATATAAGAGATTTTGTAGAAGGAAGGAAACAATTTTCCTGGAAAATCATTTCAAGCCGTCGAAAATATCAAAACGGTACCAGGGATCAATAACGCTATTTCTTCGGAAGCACCTTTTAATGAAATATAAGTAGAATAAACACACCATTCCCACCTTACGTATTCTACGCTCCAACGATTATAATCGGTCCACTAAAATAGGTTAATCAATCAAACGATTTTTGTACGGAGTTGCGAATTGTTTTCAGGACACACCTCGGGTCTCTAGACCAGAGGTGGCTGCTAAACTCAACAGAAGGCTATTTAATTCTTTGTCGGAAGTTCAATTTCTTCTAATATTAGTCTAATAATGTTTTGAATTCCTTCTATTCTCGACTTCCCGTTGTTTTCTTATTTTTTTAATCGAATATAAAAAACATACTTCAATAACAGTGAAGTTATATTATTTGTTTCGTGTGTGGTACCTACCTATTTGTTATCATTAATAATAATATTTAATTGCTCAGTTGAAAATATAGGTTGTTTATCATACACCATTGGATTAATTTAAAATAAGCAAAACAACCCTTAGCGGATTATCTAAGTAAATGTACTTAACGGAAAATATAGGTTAAGCTATCAAAATCCGATATACTCGGGGTGAAACACCACAGTGTGTTGTATAAATTATTTGTTAGTAGCTGATGTGTACCCGACCTTGCCTTAATAAAGTTATGAAGTTGTAAATTCTTGCTTGTCATTTTAGGGTGCCATAATTAATTTGACAGCGAAAGTAACTATCTCCAAATAAATAAACTTTCATTTGAAAATTTTGTTTAATTCCAAACATTTTTTTTTCAAAATGTATTTAAATAATAAAGTTCTTAAGTATGTGTTTTGTATTTTGAAAGTAATCTACTCAACAAACCTTCTTCTTTTGAATATGTAATCTGTGGCTAACCAGGGTTGTATATCTATGGGCTATCTTCATACTAATTTTAAAACGTTATAGCAACAGTTTTACATATTGGATTTCATTCTAAACTACTTTGTAAACCTTCCCGGCACTAATAAAAACAAATTGCTATTTTCAGTGAAACCGGTCTAGTGATTTCCGACAACATCGAGGACAAAAAAACTTACATTGATTATTATATATATATATATATAAAGATTACTATTATTTCCTAAAATACCACTATCGTAGTAAGTACAATAATTGTGTTGGCTCGGTGACAGCAAAACTATTGATTATGCGTTAATTGTTTACTAGCGGTTCCTACCCGCGTTGTCTAGGGAAATTAATATTTTTTTCCTTTGTTATATTCAATAACCTATTACGATTTCACAAATCATGAATTTTATTACTTTCTACTCGTATTTTTTCGGCATGCTTGGTCTACGGAGCGATCTGGTCTTTCGGCAGGGTTACTTCTAGACATCTTCAGGATCTTCCAAAGAAATATCAGACATTTATTTATAAAAAATAATTAAATTCGAACAATTTTTATCTAAGAAGCAAAAAAAATTTTTTTTTGAAGAAATGCTGATGAGGACATAGAAAATAAAGCAAATCTAAAATTTCACTTCAATCGGACTGATGATGCCTCAGAAAACGAACCTAAATAAAAAATCGAAGAACACCCAAAAACGTGACTAACCTTTCCAGTTGTCAAAAACAAACTACTGAGCCAAAATGGCGGATAATGCTAACATATGATAAACATATGTGTACCAATATAACAAACAAAAAAATCGATAATCGAATGTACACAGCCCGCGAAAATTCAAAATTAACCTTTTCTTTTGAACACACCTCGTTTATTAATAATTGTCGATGATCTATGCAATAATCGTCTGTTTGTATTTGTATTCCGAGCAGTTGGACATATCTACTATGTCTGAAAATGTATTTTCCTCTGCGTGAATTCTAGTTAAAAGAGAATTGTTTAATGACTCAGTCTTGAAATTATTGTTACAATTGAATAAATTTTTAGATCTAGTAATTCTAGTTGGAATATAAAATTTAATTAAGCTGACAATATCAGGGCTGTCCATAAAACCATAAACAATTTTTAAAATAAAAGTTAGGTCAGAAACAAGTCTTCTTCTATCTGAGAGTTTTAATCATGTTGGTTCTTTCATAAAGTAATTGTAATTTATAGTTTCAATAGGTAATCTGAGTTTATAGTTAACTAACCTTAAAAATTTATGTTAAACTTTTTTTTCAATGGAGTCGAATTTTTATGATATTCAAATATTGGCGTGGAGAGGTAGGAGGTAGGTACGAATAATATTATTTTAAGACAGTCGCAAGTATTACCTAAGTATTACGAGAAAAATCACAAGTTCATATTTCTGGCAGAATTTATTTTGCCACAAAAAAAACATTAAAAAAATAATTTCCTGTACCTAAAGCAAAAACTTTTATTACGGCTTTTTATAAAGTCATATTAATTTTATCTCCCTTGTTTCTCCTACGAGTATATATTATGCTGCACTATGCGATGCAGGACGCTGTATTGAATGGCTGAAGAATCTTAGAATCCCTTCATGTTCACTACATATTATTACTATACAACCACGCGAAGATGAAAGATTACTCTTACTCCAGCATCACAATCTTTTCTGATCTCATTCGTAATAAGGCCGTAATACTACGTAATAAAATGAAGAATATGAAGTGCGTTAGGGGGTATTAAAGACACGGAAATATAACCCATAAGACAATCGGAGCCTTAAGACCCATAAAAACGAGGAACCGGAAAACGGAGATGCTATAAATCGCTTTATTAAGGAGTCGTTTCACACCAGAACAAATCTGCGCTCGTTTCATATTCAAATTTTTGTATTCAAGTTGTCAAAATTTTATGTCGTACTTCTAATGTTTCCGTCGAATCGAGCGAATCGCACTCCCGCAACTACACTGCCGTAAGTTGAAAATCGGGTTTTTTGAGTTAATAATAATAAGTTGAAATGATAATGTTGTTTTAACCTACCTTAATTGTTATTTATTCAGTCCCTACTTTCCCAAACCAGCACTACTATTTTTTTTAATAACAACACTCTCACATGACTATAAGTTAATTATTTGATCCTCTCGTTTGACAAGAAATAATATCACTCTCATGGAAACACGTTGCACGTTTCGTGTGGAGATTATTCGGTAAGTGCTTGGTTAATCCTTGTTCCTCTTTAACCTTCATCTGGCCTATATTACAATCAACCAAATATATCAATAAAATTCATCGTTAGTTTACAGTACACTTATAGGTTTATTCGAATCTGCACAATTTTGTTGTGTGGTTTCGAATGTAAGCTTTTGGTCCTTCGAGCTGGATTTTGTATACCTTTGAAGGAATAACAAGCAATTGCCACATCTCCAACTATGATTAAATACTATAATAGCGATACGAGGCGAAATAATGCAAAATCATATGTATTTGATTTAAACAATTGATGGCCAAGGACCTAGAATATATCATAGATGTTTTAATTAAGTACTGCGAGCAGAACAAATCTTGGCCTTTGTTTTTAACGTATGTTTATACGTATAGGAAAAAAGTTTCAGGCCTGTAAAAATCCTTAGAAGTGTATACTCTTCTATTAACGAACTTCTGTTAGAATTTACTTGAATATTGTAGAAAATAAAGTTTTCCAGAATCTGACGGGAAAACATTTAATATTTTCGCCTGAGCTCCATAAAATAAAATGAAGCGTTGTGGCAAAATTTTTTGACTACTCGTGAATCGAAATAGGCAGCCGGAGTTAAGTTGCAATTTTAACCTTGTCGCCACCATCACAAGGTGCTCGTGATTTCCTTAAAATTTTACGATTTGAATCATCTTAACCTAAAATTCTGGACATTAAAATCCGTGCAAATTTCATGACGCCTTACGTTCGCGATGTTTTATAAATTTTCAAAATTATTTTATTTTTTTATTTCCAAGCATTAAAAAAAGTATTTCTGATAATAAGAATTATTTACAGATTCTATATGTTATCTGCGTAGCTATAGAATTGTGCTGATAACAAATGACATGTGTGTCCACATTCAAACGATTCTGTCAGTAAACCGCCCAACGTGGCGAACACAGTCAACACAAAACTGGCCCATTCCGATTTCTGCTTACACCGGTAATACGTTTACCCAAGTTCTGCGTCATCCTCGGCCTAATGGCTAATGCCATGGTAATGACATGTAAACTGCGCGGCGTTCGGGGGCCACTTACCTGCTTCATAACCTCGTAGTTTCATCGCCCCATAGCCTCGTGGGGCCACATGACACACTGTCAATAACGGGGCGCTCTTTGAGGAATAGAGCGGTGAAACTTGAAGAGAAGTACGTGATTTGCTCTTACCAGTGTTGGATTTAAGTTTGATAGTAGAGAGAGCTTTTGAAAAAACGAACTTCTTAAAATTCTTTTTTCTTTATCTTATTGTTTTTGTTTTGTTTCCATTTCTCTTTTGTTTACGGTTTTTTTGGTGATATGCATAAAACTCACTTTTTAAGTGGGAAAGTTGCTTCATATTTTTTTTCATTTTTAGTTAAGTCCCTAAAATTCGACGTATTTTCTTTTTACATTAACTTCTTCTTCATTCTTTAAATTTTATTTATTTCATTCCTGACTTACACACATAAAATTGAACCTTTTATTATTAATATTTTGTTATAGTTTTTAATTTATTGTATATGAGTTACGTTTAAAGTTTTTTTATGGCTCTCTATGAAGCATGACTATGTTCGCTGGAATTTGACGAAATTTTCTTTACGGAGAATATATTTAATTTTTCTATTCTAGGAGTGTCACTATACTGCGGTTGGTGGCGCAGTCCCGAGAAATTTCCTGAGAATTTCATTATAATTAAATTATTCGTACAACAGGAGCGCAATTCCCGTTATTTTTAAGGAACATTCCTTATCTTTTTCTTTAGGCTTAATGACTTCTTGATTAACTGCATAATTCCGGTGAGACATAGTAAAAAAATCATAAATTGATTGTTAAGAGATTATTTCAAAACACAAATTTATGAAATATCTTCAAGTGACAAAAAATTTTGAACCAAAACTTTTAAAAACAATTACATTATATTATAATGCATTTTAATTATATTTTTAAATAGCATAAATAAGCCTTCTAACGAAGAATTACGTTTTGTAAAAGGTACCTAGCTCACACTAGATAGCAATGACATTTTTTGTCACTTGTTCTAAAAGTGACATTTTCCGTCGTAGTTAATGTATGCCGACCGAAGAAGTGGACGAACTCGGTTCCAATTTCGTATTTAGCCATATTGACTCGATTCCTCGAATTCGGTCCTTCATTCCTTTCGATCCGCCCGGATCCACCGTTCCGGAAGAAAAAATCATTCATATTACACTATTGAATAGGAACACTTTTCATTTCTGACTCCAATCCAAAACCTTTGTCGTTCCTTGGGTGTGAGTTCAGAACAAGTGAATTCGGATTCACGAACTCGGGGTGAGTCCACCGCTTTCAGAATCAGATTTATTTAACTCGTCCGGCCGTTACGACTCTGCTGCGATTGCCGTGAATTGTCTAAAATGTCAAGATCTATATACATTTTCATAATATTTACTAACTAATCATTTTTATAGTAAATAATAACGTAATTGGTAATTTACTTAATATTTAGTTTTTCTCTTGTTAAAACTATGCAAATATTGCAATTTTTAACGAATGATATTCGCTTAATGACAGCTGACAGCTGTCACTCGAGAGAACCAGAACCACAGTTAAGCGAGAAGTTTTTAAGTCTAAGGAAGATTCCTTATCCTTTTCCTTAGGTTTAAAAAATTCTACTATATCTCGCCGGAATTCCGCAGTTAATCAAGAAGTCTTTAAGCCTAAGGAAAAAGATCTGGAATTTTCCTTAAAAAGGACGGGAATTGCGCTCCTGGAGAATTTACTTTATTAAATTGGCGACAATGCGGATGTGCCAATATTGTTCGTGGCTCTCAAATACTGGAAACTTCTATCACCAAGAATTAGTTAAGTAGAAAGCCCCCTCTACGTCCTACTCATCTAAAAATATGTGAACGGAGAAGGTGAGAAATAAGATTGAAGAACTTAATGGCCCCTACAGTAAATGTGTTTATCGAATGAAAATACGACCACTGTATTAATTTCCGTGCGCAATGAATAAATGAAATATTTTAGAACTACACAATCACAACAATCGATTGAATCTTATAGTTCAGGGATGGCCAGTTCGTCGATCGCGATCTACTGGTCGATCACGAATGTATTTTTGGTCGATCTTTGACATATTTTGTACCATTTCTTCTTCGAGTCAAAGCTACTCGACGTACCAACTTCCAGCTCTTAAAATCCGTTAATTATCTCTTCTCTTACTTTTCCTATCTCGCTCACAGTCACTGAATCTTTCAAATTGCTAGTGATTTTTAGAAGTTTAGTAAACATAGTAGCAGATGCTTTAACCGTTTGCACTCGTCAGTCTACCCTGACCCGACCCACAGCTCTACCAGACCCAAGTCTATCATCAGTGGACAACACACACTATTCACTTAAACGAAATATTTACCTAAATTGGGTGACGGTATCGGATTGTGAATCACAAAGACTTATAGAAGGAGAAATCTACTTTACTATCCGAACCGAAAAAATAATTGTCTTACTTCTGGTTTGTTGGAAGGAATTAACTTATATAATTTTATTAGTGAATTACCGATTATGGTATTGTCGTTCTTTTTTTTTATTGTTATTTTTATTATAAACTAACTGTTGTCTACCCGGCCTTGCTCCGATTTATATAAAGTTATGATGTTGTGAATTCTTGCTTGTCATTAGGGTGCCATAATTGCTTTGACAGCGAAAGTAACTATCTCCAAAGAAAGAAACATCCATTTGAACATTTTATTTCATTCCAAACGTTTATTTCTTCAAAAAAATATATGTAAATCATAAAGTTCTTAAGTTGGTATCTACTCGGTGCAAAACCGGTCCAGTAATTTTCGAGAAAATCGAGGACAAACAAACTTACGTTGATTTTCATATATATATTATCTGTTTTCAAAATACAATACATATCTACTCATTTTATTTGTAAATGAGTTTTTTTTTTGGTATTTCATGATATAATCACAAGCGATATCAGTCGATCACCACAATTTTTTTACTAACTCCTAATCACTCCTAGAAAGAAAAGTGTGGCCGCCCTTTTATATTGGTGTAAGTACGAATTTATAGTTGTAAGTGCGAATCAATATTTGCTTAGATCAAACGCAATAATACGCAAAAATTCATAGAAGATGGAAATAATTTAAACCATCCCTAATTCAAATGAAACCATTTCATAATTACACACGAAGATCAGTAGCTAATATCGCCTCTACCGCCAGCTCATACAGTTTAATGTTGCTTGAAGACGGAAACATTATACTTAAAAGTATATTTTATAGATCTCAGACATGTACTAGACAAGGAAAAATTTAAAAAAAAAAACAGTTTATTTTGCTACAATTCAGTGTCTACTTTCGTATAATATAGTGTGCTGAGGTTCCTGCCTGAAGACTGTAATAGAACCACTTAATATTGCCCAAAAACTGATTCTCAAAGTTCAAAGATATCCTACACAGTTACTTTATAAGGAATGTAATATCATGAATTTAAAACAACTGTTTATCACACAAACGCTGTGCAGATGTTTTAACAATCGATAAGAACGCAGCAAATTCGTACTACAAGAATTGGCCCTGGTCTGAACTTTATGGCAATTCACCCTAAATCCTCAT
Organism: Halesus radiatus; assembly: GCA_022606495.2. Lineage (NCBI taxonomy): Eukaryota > Metazoa > Arthropoda > Insecta > Trichoptera > Limnephilidae > Halesus > Halesus radiatus. The sequence continues at coordinate 2,456 of JAHDVE020004716.1, read as the reverse complement.
TTGGGCAGACATTATTTTTACCAGGCTCTACTTTTATTTAACAGCCTTCCAGATTACATTAAATCGTCAAACTCCTTGTGTACATTTAAAAATAATGTTAAATTATGTGTGCTATCCGAGGATTTCCAACATACTCTTTCATCTTTGTCCTTTTAAATTGTGGGATAATTTTTTGTATATGTATATTTTTTCATCATTTTCCTTTTATAATGTATTTTTATCTCTTTCTTTCTTCTCTCATTTTTTAAATAATAGTTTTATTATATTTTTATTGCAATTAAATTTCAATGTATATCATGGTCACCCTACATGTTGACTACATTATAATGTAATCAATTTCGTGGAATTTGATTAATAGATACTATGTTGGTACCCAATTCGTAGAAACGTTAATGTGACAATATTGTTCTCTCAATATAATCTGTGTGCTAATTTTTTTTTGTAAAATTACTAACCTCAACATAGGCTTGTCCTAGTGAGTTTAAAAATTCTAAAGTTCTAATTCTAAATTCTAAAGTTAAAATAAAATAAAACACGCATTTTGCGTAAATCGAAACATCAGTGTTAAACGCGAATTTCAACCTTGCGCCACCTGCATAAGGAGCGGGTGATTTCGTTGTAGCAAGTGGATCGCCTTAAGCTCATTTCTTTCTATCTTCTCGTTGCTACTAACTAAACTACTTTACATTTTGAAGCGAACAGCCAACGCATAATAACTTATTTAAGTACCTGACTGAGTTTTCCCGACATTGATTTGTTGTCCAACGTTTTCTCTGTGTCATTTTTTACTGACACGTAAATATACTCAGTGTTAACAATGATAGTTTTTTCATTTAGTTCAAGTAACCCCAACCCATCTACACCAACTTTCTCGATTCATTCAATCCATCCATGAAATTTCTGGCGTAGACAATGTTACAATCTAACACTGCAAGGACTCCCATGAATCCAAAAATTCTAATAATATTAAAACGAACGTGCTCCTATAGGAAATTTCCCTTGAAATAGCCTGGATTAGAAGCCTCATTCATTTTCCAAAGGCTGTTGTTTATTTCTAAATTCGGTAACCAATAAATCCATTACCAATCGAAAAACTAAACAACCCTCATTTCGCACTAGACCAAATAAAGTACGCCATTTCTCGGTAAAATAAAAGCCATAATTCTCGAATCGGGGACAGTTTTGTCATCGTCAAACTGAATAGCTATAAAGCTGCGGTCACACGGCGTAAACAAGCAAAAAGCCGAGATATGCCGTGTGAACAACGCTTTATATTTACTCGCACGAGTTTCATATTATGCTCGTTCAAACGCCCCAGCTTTTCTATGGCCCGGATTATAGGGGAAACTGCGAAGTGGAACTTGCCTGAAAGCTTTTTTATGTTTTTTTTAGTTGCCGTAAAAATCAACAGATGTCATTCGGGTGTGTACTTGTGCATGTATGTGGAAAGTTCTTTTTATTTGCTCTGTTATTATATCGCTTAGTTTTTGCCACTCCCGTGAAGTCGGCAGAACAAAAAGGTTTTATGTCAATAATGTAATTCGTATTCTGAAGATATTTGACGCACCACTACAGAGAAATGTTAAAGTTTCCTTTCACATTTGTCTATAAGTAACGCTTTAAGGTCTGTTCACATCTACCAGCACCGGACAGTACAGAACAGTACAGTACAGACACGACAATATCAGTTGCCTACATTATCTATGAACACATTAATATTACAGCGTACGTAAGCGTAACGTATTCGCACATGTACGAACCAGCGGAAAAATTGTCGGCTAGAATATTTTGACGTTGCTGGTGATCGCGCCTGCGCAGTTAGTATGAACTCATATCGTTAGCACCGCCATCTTCATCAGGTGGCGTCATTAGACGCAGATATTGCTAAAACTGAGAAGACCCTCAAACATCTTGTGGCAGACGCTAAAGCTTAGTTGACAGTTCAGTTGGCAGCCGTTCTCGTGTCTGTGCTGTTCTGCGTGGCTCAGGTCTGCAACGCCCAGTGTAGAACAGTATAGTCCGGGACAATCTTCACCCTGCCGGCTGGAGCCCGGAACAAGCGGAACTATACTCGCGTATATTTCGAGGCCGTGAAATGCGACGTCTTCCTCTGCTATATCTCCCATCAATCTTTTCCTGACTTATCAATTGGGTAGGGGACAGTGGGGCAATGGCAAACAGCTGATAATTCTGGAGATCTAGTTCTAGAAGGTTCCGAAATCCTTAGTTCCGCACCAATACCAACCGGGTGATGCAAAAACCGCTTTGCTCGTCATCACCGAGCTGCATTTCGTAGGTAGAAGTTGCGCACGTCATTGAAGGTACCTTTATAATCTTTGTATTATTTTCTTCCAAAACTATGGACGTCCTCCGTGGTTGAGGGGTAATTTATCTAATTATTTGGAAGAAACAAACAGCTTTTAATAAAGATTTATATAAAAGGAAGATTTACAAAA
>JAHDVE020004715.1:0-174090 GCA_022606495.2 Halesus radiatus | reverse complement strand
CCCGCATAGAACCAATAGTATGATTTGAATATGCCTGGCCTACCATCTCATAGAAGACATCCAACCCACATAGAACAAATTACTACCAATAAAATGTACGATAACGGAAAATTAAAATATTTTTTAATAAAATTGTCGATAGATAATAAATTACTTATTTATAATAACTCCCATAGAGAAAGAAAACTCACTCCACAAATGCTGTAATATGCCTTTTTCTCAACTTCACCTTTTATGGGTTGGATGCTTTCTGCTTAACGACGTCCATATTATGTTGTAATTTAAACATATATCTTATATAACAATAAAAAAGCAATTTAAATGACAATCTCCACTTAAAAATTACAGATTTCAAAATAAAAAATTACACATCACATATATTTCGTCACTTCTTTCTTAAATTTAAACACATTTTCCTCTTTTTTTATATTGGTCGGTGTTTCTTGGAAGATCTTCACCGCTCTGTACGGTAATGAGTTTTGTGATTTTGATTTCTTTTGAAAGGGAAGTCTTATTTAAATATTTCTTGTAGAGTGGTTATGTTTGTGTTGATGTTTATTAATTGTTCACATAAATTCTCAACTTTGTTGGCCGTATACAATTTGTTTAACAGACAAAACATTTAGATCGCTTAATTGGAATATTTGTTTAGTCTTAAAATTATTCTCGTCGCTTTGCTTTGCAAAACTTCTAAAATCCACTTCTTTTGACAAGAACAGAATACTTCTACAATAGTATGCCGAGTACAGAACTTCTAGAATTTTTTTAAATACCAAACAGTGCCTACCCAAGAAATAAGCTGTCAAAATGTTGATATTTTCGGAGCGTGCTTCTGGGGCTGGCCAATAAGCGTGTGGCCTCACGAATATTGAGAAAATAAATATGAGTTAACCCTCCGAGACCGGAATTCATAGAAAAAAAGGATTTAATGCTTCAATAACAGATATTATTTGAAAATTTGTTAGTACATACATTTATTACCTTAAGAGTCGTTATATTCCTTTAAATTCGCATTGGGATTAAAACAACTAAAAGGGTTAAAAATTAACAATTGAAAATATCCTGAATAACCACAATTATGAATTCTTATAATATAATACATAAATAAATACAATATTATCACTATACATATCAGTTAAGAGTACAATTAAATTGAGAAGCTTTGCTTGTTTTTGGAAGGGGAAAAACTTTTTTTATAGTTTTATTTTTTATTTTATTTAAATGTTTAAAAAATATATAATATAGTTTTATAAGCATAACAAAACTAATATACAGAACTAAGTATATTATTTATTTACTACATACTTATATCATCTATCTAGTGCATAGGTTCTCAAAAGTTCTTCCCGTGGACCCCTTGTCGTTCTTTTATATTTTCCGTGGACCCCCCCAGCTGACCTAATATCAAATTTTTCTAAACATATTAACTTCAAATGTGGACACAATCCTGTTTTTTTTTTTTTGTAGAGTAAACAATTAATCGATGTTATTGCTGAATTTGTTCGTGAGACAAACTAATATTTAGTAGTTGTATTTCGTGAAGGCTATCTATTTTACCTATGTACCCTACTGTGATGTTTTTTGCACGCGTGTCACTAATGTTATTTTAATTTTTATAACAAAATATATAAATTTTAAAAAAGAAAAACACATATAATTTAATTTTTTCTTATGTTTTTCAAAAATATTATGTTTATTGAAAACAAAATGTAAGTAAATATTTTGATTTCGAATGAAACAAATCAGAATCTTTTAAAATCTTACATTAAATGAATACACAAATAAATGTTCATAATGAGAGGGATAAACCTGATGCTCCGGTAGCAATTGGTCAATATTTGGCGTCAAATTAGAGAATCGTAGTTGGTCGAAAGAAGATTGGTAACCGCGCTAGAACCCCTTTCCACGAGGTATGAAGATGGAAAAGCTACGAAAAACTTTCTTGCATTAGCCCATAATGCAGGATAAACAACAGGAATATCTTTCTGAAGCCAGAATTGCTGATAACCCTTTTAAAACCGCACCTTAAGTTCTTAGGGGTAGGGGTAGGTATATGGATAAATGTAGGGGTAGGGGTAAAGGTATGGGTAGGAGTAAAGGTAGGGATAAGGGTAAAGGTAGGAGTAGGGGTAAAGGTAGGAATAGGGGTAGGGTAGGGGTAGGAGTAACACATCACAACCTCAAAACTTTCCACCAAACAATTTATAACCCCGGGCAACTTCGGGTGCTTCATCATAAAACTGAGTGATAATAAGCTTGAAATGAAAAAAACCACCATTGCAACCCGCTGCGAAACTCAGCGGCCTTTCGCCACCCCCAGCTCTCCAGTTAATAGTTAAGTTCGACGAGTACTCGCCGGCGGGGTAAAATCATCGCCTTTACGTTGATTTGAAATGAGCTCCTAGTTATTCACTTTTAAAAAAATGTTAATTTTATCAGAATATATTCTCAATTCCAGCGTTTATTGTACACTTCGGAACAAATAATAATGACGTACGAATGTTTGTTTTCAGAGTTTGAATGTTATTTTTTAACGTTTTTACTATTAATTCATAATCCCTTGTGTACTTACATTTTTAATCATTGTTAAATTTCAATTTGTGTTATTGTTTTTACGTAACCTGTGGCATTTTTTCTGCGAAATCAAAAATAAAAATCGGAGCAAGTAATAAAAAAAGCCGAACCTTTTTTACGTGTTTGCAGTTTCACTTAAATTGGCGACACGCCTAGCTCACCCCTCGCCCCCCTTATTTTGGTTTCTTCCCTTTGGGTGTTGGAGCATCTCTATATATGATTTTCTCTGTAAATTCTACTGAATACGAAATTTACAAAAAAACGAAAAAATATCATTTGGCACAGTTTTACACTTCATAGACAACATAAGGTAATATAAGTTCCGTAAGTCTATAAAGAGAGGCACAATATATTATATATGTCAAAATTTTCTTGTTTATTTAATACAAATTACTGAATTTTTATCACACGAAAAGAAGCGCTAATTGACTAAATTAAAATCTTTTCTTTAGTTTTTAATAATAGCATTAAATTGATCACTTTAACGAGGATTAATTAGTGAAAATATTATAATTTTAAAGCTAAATTGTATATTTACGAGTGTTAGGTACATATCAAGTTTCATTTTTATATTAAAAAATTATTTTTAATCGTTAAGTTACAAATATGATTCTGGTCAGTGGCGGTTCGCGGCCGATCACATTAGGAGTTCAATCGGAGATTAAAAAAGAGATTAAAAAAGAGAGAAAAAAATTCCCTCATCCATAAATCCCATGTTGCTCTATTCCATAATTATGACGTACATATTTTTAACTAGATTTAAAAGAATTTCATCACAACACTGTTCCAGAGATTGGCGACCCAGCAACAAGAATCAATTTGATGATTATTAAAACGTCTATGGATAGTAAATATAATATCACAGGTTGTGAAAAATTGTTTTAAATTCTCGATTCTTGCAAAATACTATTCGATAAAATTTTGGTATTAACAAATCCCATAGTCGCTGCGCACCCGGGCAGCTAACAAATTCCTATGGTTTGCTCGCTTCCACGGTTTCCCACCACGAGTAAGTTTTTGTATGAACTATTTCTTACAACAGAAAGTTTCATAGGTGCTGAATTCATATCGCACGTATGGGTTTCATTTCGGACTCGCTCTCGGGCAGTATTAATTCGGACGGGTGGATTTTTTAGTATGAAATTTGAATAGCACGCTGTTAAAAGTGTGGTAAAATAATAATACAACATATATTCAATAACATATTCAAACTCACTTATTCTTATTATATCCGGGAATAACATTACAAGATAATTTATATAATAAAAAGATAATGCTAATTGGTATGTATGTATTCCGTTTTTAAGTTCTTTTTGTGATCAAATTAAATTTTTTCACACATTTTATTATTTTTTCAATTTTCCTGGTTTCACCGTTCCAGGGTGTTCTTGGCCATCATTTCAAATTGTGGAGAAAGGGAAGGCGAATTTATATATTAATGTTATTTAAATGGGCAAATTTCTAAAGTATAGGGTGTTTTTTTAGAGGTTTGGTTTTTAAACACCTGTGAGATGGCCTCCACGATCGTGTGATCTCACATCATCAGATTACTTTCTTTGGGGGTATGTGAAGTCACTAGTCTATGCTGATAAACCAGAGATGGGTTATTGCCGATATACGGCCCCAGTTGCTCGATAAACTTGTCGAAAATTGGACTTCACGATTGCGCTTCATTCGAGCTAGCCGTGGCACGCATATGCCCGAAATCATATTTAAACAATAATGGCATAAAATTATCTATTAAATAAAGCCAATATCATAGACATTAACATTATTTTAATGTGTTATTTTCATTTTCAATTTATATATCTCTAAAAACAAACACCTTTTATATGGAAGATTGGAGTCGAGTTCAGACTTAGAAGAGATTTGAACGAAGGGTAGGCAATTTTAGATAAGGCTTGATAGAAGAGAGGATATTTATTTAAAGAGGGGAGTTCCCCCTTCGAGATCACAGAAAGTACAATCTGCCAATACTCTGTCCAAGCATTGCGGAATTTCTCTTTAAGGATGGAAAAATGTCAGATAAAGGGATGTGGTTTGTGAGGGTAATTATAGAGGTGGACGCTCAAAGACTTAAATAGTCAAAAATTTGTAAAATTGCAATAATTCGAGTTATATATTTCGAGTGTGATCTTTTTTCTTTTCTATGTGTTTTTCTAATGTTTGAATACATTTTATTAATATTCCTTAAATAACTAATCTAAAAATCTACTTTCATTGAAGGACATGCACCCACTAGTACAAAAATATTATAATGTAGATTGAGTTAGCACAAAATACAGATTGCCACACAAATGGATCAGAATCTTGACACTTTGAATTGTGTAGAATTTGAAGTAGGATCAACTAAAGCATAATTTGTGTGGGATCAACAAAAGCAAATTCCATTGTTACCAATGCGGATAGCGAATAACGTATTTCCACCAAGGAAAAGTTGGTCTGGATCTTAAAAAACCTTGAGGATACGAAAACACTTTAATCATAAATTCTCTTAAACTAAATAAAAATATGACATGATTTTTTTTTTAAATGCTGATTTTCAAAACTGCCAAAAAATCATGCGTATTGTGTTTAGAAGAATGTTTTATTTCATTTTTTAAAGCAATATAACGTAACTACTGTTGGTAACTAGATAAAACAGAACATGATTAAAAACAAGGTTAGGTTAGGATCATTGTATGTTCTTTTTCATCGCCTGTTCTGTTTCATCGTGGAACCACTACTGTTCAGTCTATTAATTTATATATTGTGAAAATCTGGCAGTCCAGATCTAGTCACTACTACATAAATTCCTTCGGAGATGTTTCAGTTATTAAAGTGTGGCAATACTACAAAAAAAAATTGCATTACTGGTAACTTAACTTAACCTAACCAAATAAAACTTAAAATAAACTAACTTAAAGATGATGGTGAGATTTACTGCTTCTGTGATGTGTTAAACCTGCTGGACCAACGGTGTCTTAATACTTGATTCAATTTGCTGAAACAAAAACAAATTTAATTATTAGAAAAACATTCAGTAAAGAAAAAAAAACATATTGGGTGCGGGGAGAATCAAACTCAGAATCTCCCATTTTCCGGGCGGGTGCGTTACCGATTGTGCAAACAAACCCCCTTTGCACTGTGTCAAAATCGGAAAGAATCTCGATATTCACACACCTGTAATTCACCGTACAAGTACCTGGCACACATGGACACCCGCAACATAGTTCTGTCCGTTTATCTTTTCAATGATGGAAACGGTTTCATTAGCTGATAAATCAATGTCCAATCACACGAGCGGGTGGCCTAACTGCTGGGTGGCCCGACCGAAATTGTGTTTTGCCGCCACACGGCAGATTTCACCAATGGTCATATGAACATAGCCGGGAGCGTACGTCCCATGGCTCGCTCCTAGTTGCTACATTTGTCGGTAATCATATGAACGTTTAGCGGAAGCGCACGCACCTTACGCGAACACCCCCGTCTTCAACACAAAAACAGAAACGTCGTGCTGCCACTTGACAGCTACAACGGCTATTATATTGATAGTAATAATCCAATAAAAAAACATCTATTTAAGGTATCTTTTGCTTAATTGGGGGTTATAGATCACATATGAGAAAATACAATTTTAATTTACTTTTTACAAACAAAAAAACCTTAGTTAATATAATACGGGTATATTATTTGGAAAAAAATATATAATAAATTTAAAGCACCCTTGAGGTGATTTTCTCACGAAAACGGTGCTATAGAAATAATCCATTCATTATTATTTATTAATAGTACCACAAACTATAAATATGAATAAAATAAAAATATGTATCTATCAACTTTTAGAATCATGAGACGGACTTGTTCCCAGACGTATTTGTGTAACGAATTACCAGAGGAAATTGAAATCCAAGAAAATAATTTTAAAATTAAATTAATGTCGTGAAAAATTGTTATTAAAATATTCATGTATCTAAGGATTGTATCGAACACAGATATGTATAATTTTTTTTTTTAAATGATAAATAATGTGCGATTTCCAAAGTGAAATTTCAAATTCCAAGACCGCTTAGCTCAGCGGAGACAAGGAGTATTCCCATCATTGCCAAGTGATAAACTAGAAACTCGATTAATATATTTTTGCCGTCGGCCACACTGCTGGCCCGCCCGATGGCAACCACTACACGCATGGTTTTGATCGGAAATACTAGGTCTAGTAATTCCATTCTCCTTTCCTGTGACCACACCTCTTCTAGGCCAGGAATTTGCCACCGCACGGTTCGTTTTGGTCATTTATTGCGAAACCACTGGGCCACCCGCTCATGTGGAAGCCACTTATCAAATTACAAAACGCATCACTAAAGGAAAACTGTCTCAGATGTAAAACAGTGACATTCGCAACTCTTGACTTGGACCGGCCAAATCTCTTCACCTAGTTTGCTTACATGTGTGCGTTTTTTTTTTGTAAACATCGCCTTATAACTAGGCCCCTGTCTGTACGTAGTAATAATAATAATAATAATAATAATAATTGGATGATTTTTATAGCGCCGTTTTTGTGAAAAATCACCTCAAGGGCGCTCAAGGGGAACTATATCTCCACCCGGTTGGGCAACATTGTGAGCAATACATCCAAATATCTCGACTTAAATGTTAAATATAACATATACATGGGAAAACCTTATACAGTAGAACCACATTAATTAGAAATCCAAGGGACCCCAAAAACCAAATTTCGAATTAACAAATTCGCACATAATTCGAAATTAAGAAAAAAAAACTTGAAAAACTAGAATTCGCGGCCGGCCCATCAAATTCGAGTGAGTATTTGAAGTCTCATACGACACAATTGTGACACCGTATACTTTGAAATTTTGCAACTAATTACCGTCGTAGTCAGCCCTTAAAATTCGGGTATTCAAAGTAAATTGGTAAAAATATGACATATTCACGTGTAAATCGAAAAATCACAGCCGATAACCGACGCCAGACTCATATTTACGAAAGAATACGTGTTGAGATGATGCATAACCGCGTAAATCGAAATTTTACAACCTTTTACAGGCACGGTTGGCCTGTCAGATTCAAATTTACAAAACTATGTAATTATTTATTTTCGCACAAATTTTTCAAATTACACAAGACAAATTAATGTGCGCGGACTTAAATAAATTTTGAATTAAACAATAAATAAAAAAATTGTATTTTTTCCAAAATTAAAATCAAATTATGCAATATTTCAAATTATCGGGATAATACTGCATGTGGGATTATTTGGGCAATTTTTGCTTGTCAGTCTTCAACAGTTCAAAAAAACAAACTTCTTAAGCATGAAAACTTCTTATGCGAGAATTTTATAAGTGGGTTTCAGTGTACCTATAATTACCAGAATTATAGGTACACTGAAATCCCATAATTGTGCACATTCCTCAGACACCATAATATAAGCGCTGTGCTACAAATCACTGAAAGTTCTCACTGGCTTCGTCGCAATGCTGGATGCAATGGACTTCCGGACGGTCACGGGCATCCTCCAAGACGGGCTGGACGTCACCCAGCAGCGGACGCTGCGAAGAATCTCCGGACCAGCAGCGCTCCATCAAGTCCCAGCATGCATCCGAGAAGGAGGGCAATCTCTCCGGACGGAGACCTGAAAAAAAGAAAAAAAAGAAATTTAAACAAAAAACATTACCAGTTTACAAACAACCTGCCAATATTTGAAATCCTCCTACTACCATCATTATAAGCAGAAAATATTGCTTATGCAATGATGGAGGATTTAGCTATCAGAGGATTGAACCCACGACGCCTGAGTGGGATTCAGATGCTTTGAACCACTCAGCCACTAACCGGACAATTGATAAAACATTTTCGAATGCCAAATTTTCTTTGAACATATAATCAATTTCATTGGCTTATTTCGGGCCTAAGAATCGAAAGATCGCATATAAATTGGTGACATCAATTTTCTTTAGAATCGGTATAGATAATAATAATAAATAATAATAACAAAGCATTTATATAGCGCAGTTTTGTGTTATTTCACTTCAAGTGCCCTTTGCCATAAATAAACTTTAAAAAAAAAAATTAAATAACTCCATTCAGTGGTATTCCTACAGTGCTCCTTTTACATTCTATTTACACATTCTTAACATATTACATACATTCTTGCTTATTCTTAATATTACTCCTACAGTACTCCTTAGGTGCATACTCACCTAATAAAATTACAAAATATTATACAGTATATACACGGCTCGGCGGCACTTCCAGGGATCAGGGCCGCTTGTGAGCGCCGAGCGTGCTCCGACCGGATGTCGATTTTTTAGCAAATTCCTTTGTAATATTCGCACAATCAACAAATTAAAGCAACTCATATTACAATTGTTTTAGAATTTCATCTAATTCAAATAATTTAATATTACGTAGATGAAATCCTCGGCACGGAAATCCCAGTGACGATATCATTATTTTAATAAAGTTATAAAAAAGAAAGATAATAAAAACACTTCATACGGTCAGTGCTCATTTATGCTTATTTATGGCAAAGCGCACTTGAAGTGAAATAACACAAAACTGCTCTATATAAATGCTTGCTCAAAACGAGTGAATATTTTGCAAATATTCAGGTGAATATTCACAATGAGCGTATGCTATGCTGAAGTCAAGATGGTCAAATGTGAAAACTTCTTATGGGGCAACCGTGGATAAGATAAGATAAGATAGAAACAAAGGCATGATATGGCATGGAATAGCGTGCCCACTGTCGCTGAGCTACGACCAAACTGCACGGACTATCAAAGTGGCTATGCAATCAAAGTTAAGCATTTGGCGTGTAGATAGAAAAGGGAGGGGGGCGAAGCTGTGCGTAAATGCGATTTGCAATAGTATGAGTGAACGATATTGGCGAAATGCTTTGTGAATGCGGTTTCATACCGATAATGGTTCATGGCCAATCTCCCTCTATTATCCATATTTGCAGATTTTGCCGAATATAAAGTATTATTAATATTATTACCAGAGCGCAATAAATTACACATGAAAAATAGTTAAACAATATTATTACCTTTTCGAACTTTACTCCAGAGCTGCTCCTTATTTTGGAAGTGCTCAAAGGCGGACGGCAGTTTCACACTTCCCGCACAAACATACCTGCAAAAATGAGGCAGTTTTTTTTATTTCGGAGTATTTACTTTATCTTAACTCCACAGGATGCTGTGCTGTGATAATAGGGGTCTCTTTAAGGAAAGGATGGAATCAGCCTGGGTCTTGAAGAGACCTAAATTGTAGAAGTGAGGAAACACAAAAGCTTCATGATGCCGAACTGTCGAGAACAACAAAAACTGACTCGTTCTTGGAAACTGGACAAATGTTAACTGTAGACACGTCAAATGTCTTAGGGCTGTGCACACAAACTGAAAAGATTAATGACGGAAATTCTTCAATAGAAAAAACAAAGGCACACAGTCCATAGACTAGGTATTTATTTATTTGTAAGTAACAAACAGCTTTTAATACAAATATACATACAAAGGAAGTTTAACAAAATGTAAGCCAGCAAAAGTTTCTTGTGCTAACAGTGGTTATATATAGGTGTTTTATTTATGAAGCTAATAAGAGAAAAAACAAAAAAATAGAAGGGGCAAGAGGCTGAGGAAGATAGGATCGGAACAGGAGATGCTCTTGATACATTTTATACTCGTGCATCAATTTGTGCTTGTACACATTACTTCGGTTCGATATTTTGAAAGACTATTGCGAAGAATGTCGATGTTGTTAAATTGTGAATTATATTGCGCACAAATACGGGGAATTGGAGAATTTATCCTAAGATTGGTCCTGCATGCGGGCAAATGAAAAAATCGGTTTGTCGGGTTGGTCTTGACGGTATGTGGTTTTTAATATAGTCATAGTATAGGTATACAGAAGTCGTGAAATCAACTCACCAGAACAGCACACCGAATGCATACACATCAACCGAGCTGTCGTACAGTCCTGTCATGAGCTCCGGTGCCATATGCACGGGCGTGCCCACGATGGAGCCCGACATCATGGCCTCGGGTATGCAGAAGCCGAGGTCGGTGAGTTTAGCCCGGTGGTCTTCTTCCAACAGCACGTTCTTCAGCTTGATGTCACGGTGCAGGAGGCCCTGGGAATGGAGAAAGCGAATGCCTGGAAATAAAAATAAATGAATTGAAGTTTAACATTTTTGGAAAAATTTTAAAATAACGGATTGTTAACCTTTTGCACTAACTAAGACAGCATTTATGTTACACACATTCTTCAGACGCCATACATACAGCACTGCACAATTGTGTTTATAGTGAGATTACATCGCATGTGACGCACAGTAGATATGAATCAACTTCAGGGACCCTAGCACAGTCAAATCAATAACTTGACAATTTCGGATCGATACCGATCTGACCAAAAAGTGATTTTATATCATTTCTCGAGCACGGTTGCGTTTGTCAGGTGTATCGATAGCCAATCCGATTTTGACAACAAAATAAATTAATCGCCCTACGATAGCAAAACTGGCAGATATTTACTATGGATCGGCATTCCCAAACATCAAACGTACATAAGAATTAATTGACAATGTCGAATGAATGTTTACTACGATATCATAATAATATAAATACACTCAGTACACATTGGCAGTCCGCAAGTACTTTCAACGCCAATAAAGGAGTTAATCGATCAATGATATCTTCAGCCATAACTCTCATTGTAATGTCATTGATAACTCGTGATATTCTGAACAACTGTCTGAATTACGTTTCTCCAAGCTCAGAGGGATTCAACACAGGCTAGCCTAGTGAGGCGGGTTATGTAAAACGTCAACTATTGTAACGTAAATACTGACCCCGCTTATAAAGGCATCACTTCTATTGTCTACGGAAGAGATTTGAGGAAATGTCTATGGGAGACATCCGACGGAAGGGGGAGCAGCGAAGACAAGATGGCGCCAGATGTGACTTGACAAGGCGGACAGAGCCGGCAGTTTTTGGAAAGGGAGTGATATGTTTTTTAAATTGTGTTGTGATATACATCTGCGCCAACGACCGTTTCAACACCATATACCCGAAGTGGGTAGGATGGCAATGTAATTGTGGATGGTGACTTGGAGGGACAAAAATCCATCTGCGCGTGCAGGAGCGCTGGATTTTAAATAAAACCATGCCAATGATGACCGAGAAATAACGTCGGAGCGAAAGGTACTATCTTCTCGTATTTGCTGGATTCCACGGATGAAATTTGCTGTGGCGGATGGCGCTGCCGTGAGACGTCCCAAATCTCGCGGATAGTGTATGGAGGAATCGGCAATCAAGCGTGGCCCTCCCTGGTGCAGAAGACGAGATGCCGTCCACAAGAGTCATCCTAATTGATTTAATATATTTCGTTGTAGTACTAATCTTCCTCTCTATTTTTTAGGGTAACGACAACGTTACACTTAGTATACCAATTAAACCTCATGTTTTGTCAATACCAGGATTTCATTTCTGTACCAGGAGATACATTCCGCTTCCCGTGCTGCATACATCGATTCCACCCACGAATACTGAGATAGAGTCGAGCATCTAAACATAATAGCGCCCTACGTGTTTAGCACGTTTCACTATAACTGTTATTATATTATTTTCTATTTTACTTTATAAACCACTGTACACTTACATTATTATATTATACATGTCTTTTAGTTATAGTTAAATTTAATTACAATAAAGATATTATTATTATTATTATTAATTGATCGAGCTTCGTTAGTCTGTCTCCGTTCATTAATAAGCCAGTAATTTTGTGTAAAAAACGATATTATTAAATTGTGCATACTGACAGTTAACTGAATCTTATCTGACACCCGAGAGAGCGCGCCAAATAGACAGGCTTTGTCTATCGGCTGTCGGAATATTTTTTTATATCAATTGTTGACCGTGCTCGCCCATACCGCCTAATAACCAAAGATGACGAATTTAGTCAATATTGTACTGATATAGGCTTTTATAGGTCGACCGTGCTAGGGCCCTGGGATTAGGTTACACAACAGCCTTTTATTATGTGAAAGATGTCAAATTGTGAAAAACGAAACGACTATGAGACAGTTCGTAAAATGAATTAATGTTAACATTAATTCATTGTTGTAATTGATTGTTGAACTAAAAACTGTCAACGGACAAAACACAAAATCCTGATAATGAAGATATTTTTATTAACGAATAAATTTTCTATAACATCACGCCGGCCAACGTCGGTGGCAGCCGACTTACCACCCAGCAGCGTTTTCTACATCATAATGATGACTCGCTCTTGTGTTCAACAGTTCGGCTGTGGAATGATCTGCCGGCCTCTGTTTCCTCCCTCCTACTTTCACTCCTTCATATCCTCTAAAAGACCCTCCACACAGCATCCCCAAAGATGATACAGGCCTTGAGGAAAATTATTTCCCTCGGGGCCTCCTGTGTGGACTTATTGTAAACAAATAAAAATTATGTTGCAGCCAGTTTGAACCATTTAGAAATGTGTGTTTTTTGATCGTTTTTAAAATCAATAATTATGAAAGAAAATTAAATAAAATTTAAATCTTCCATACATCTTTAACGGTATCCATTGTTTGTGAAAATACCACATTAAAAGATTATTAAGTTATTCTTAACATGGGAATATTTAAAGCAAATAAAAATGACATATGATGACCTTCAACAATGTCCACGGCGACCTGCATCCTCTGTGTGAAGGTCATGTCGGCATTCAGTAGGGCGCAGTGCAGGTCCCACTTGAGGCGGCGCGAGATCAGCAGCACAGCGGGGCTGCCGCCGGCGTACGAGTAATCGATGACGGAACCACGCAGCGGCACTATCCTGTCATGGGCGGGGATGTTCCTGAAAAGAACAAAATAATTTATTTGATATATTTGTTACCGACCGATTTCGCTTGTGGATGCCTAATGGCAGGTTCAAACTCATTTAGTGTGTATGCTATAGAAAATAGAAAAATAAACATCAAAAGGTCCGAACATGTTCTGGCAATCAGTACCTCGTGTGGAAGAACTCCATTGCGAGCTCGTTGAAGTGGCGCTCGTCGGGCGGCACAACGCTCTTGACGGCGCACGGCTCGTATGCCGCCCAGGGGCCCTTCACGGCGTACACCACTCCGTACTGGCCACGACCTGGAGAATGGAAAATTATTTTATTATGAACACAGAGACTTCTTTTTTCTTTTCTTTTTAGATATATTTATTAATTAAACTTTTTATTACAGATTTTATACTATTAGAAGCATTTTCTTGTGGATGGAAGATGAGTGTACATTAATTATTAATGGTTAAGTAATATAATATATGGTACATTTACATACTACATATATGTATCAAAATATAACTAGCCGTTAAATAGAAATAACAGCTGGATTCCGTCAACGCCCCACGCTATTGGCCAAAATTGGCCTTAACAGTTTGATATAATTGATAAGTAGAAACCTATTAATTCGAAAAAAACGAATAATTCAAAACTTTTGCTGAAAAAAGGCACCCGGAAAAAAAATGTTTTTAATTCGAAATTAATCTTTTTACACAAATTTACGAATTTACTTCTAATATCTGAATTTTAATGCCCGACCGCAACGGTAATCGGTCGCATAATTTCGATTTACAAGGAAATAACGTCATATTTTTACGAATTTACTATACGAGTATCTGAATTTGAAGCATTTTTTTTCTTAAAAAAATTCAAATTACGTGGCAATTCGTTACTTCAAAATTTGGTTTTTGACATCACGTGGATTTCGAATTAACAGGGTTTTACTGTAACTACATACGAATATAATTTAACGCAATGTAGTCGTGACTATGTATCGTTTAGTAGTCTTGGCTTCAAATAAAAAAGTAACAGTGTTGTTCACGCCAGTTCATCAGACACCTACTTCCAAATAATGCGTGTGATTATATGCATCAGCCTTGCCCCCTTCCCCCCTTGTTTGACCTTCCGCCACCAGTAAAATTAAAAATGCCGCCGAGAACACAAGTTCCGTACAAATTATAATAATATCCAGTGAAGCAAGTGAAGACGCAATTGTATTTTTTTTTTTTTATTATTATAAGAATTACATATTTAATAGTACAGATATAATAGCTAATTACAAAAAAAGTATAAATTTATTTTACAAAAAAAACCCAACTCAATAGAGAAAGATTTCTCGTGTTTGAGTTGCGGAGCACTGCCATCTAGCGACAGTAGTGAATAAATAAAGTACATCAAGAATATGTTGGTGAAAGACTAAAAGTACGTGATACTAGAAATACAACAATAAGGCGCATACAAGATATTAAGATAGTACATTCATATTTCGAAAGACCTGATCGAATATTTCTAGAGGATATGTTGCCCTTTTTTTTAAATTTACATACATTATTTACAATTATGAGTTTTATAAAAATTAAGAAGAAATTAAAACTTGTAATTACTGTTGGACTTATCTAATAATTTTTTGATTTGTGATTTGAAAGAATTATAGTTTTTTCTGTTTTGATTTTATACGGGAGCATTAAAAAATTTTATACCTTGATAGGCGTAATGGAGTTGAAAAGCACTAGTTTTAAATTTAGGGACTTCTAAGTTGCCACGTGATCTTGGTCGGTTACTTATTTTATTTTATTTTATTGTAGAAGTTTTTTAATTGAAATGGTCTTTGTAAATTTGTAACAATGTGTTCTTTTTGAAGATTTTATTTAAACTGAGGACTCTAAAAGATTTTTACACAGCTGTGTAGCTGGAAATATTGATGGTTTTCGTAGGATGACTTTCAAAACAATCTCTTTATCTTTTCAACAGGTAAGAGGTTAGTTTTAAAGGTTCCCCCACAACCGATTATACCATATTGTAAAATGGATTGCGCAAGGGAATAGTATATTGTTTTTATCATATTGGATGATAGGATGTTTCTCAATCTAATAAATATGTAAATAAGTTTTCTTACTCTGGTTACCGAATTTTGTACTTGTTATCCACAGTGAATGATGAAATCGGTGAGTCCCCTTTTTTACCAATTCCCTCTATCTTTTTGTTCCTCAATCCTATGCCATAGTCGCTCGTTAAGTCCCTTTTTCATACAATTTGCAACCGCAAAACCATCCTGATCATTACGGTCAGGATTGGCAACCATACGCACCCCTCACCGAGTGTACAATTCGTTAATGATATTATGCGTAATTTAGAATTGTCTTTTAGTTATGTTACTTTCGATTAGACGCCTTTATAGATTTTCCTATTCGATACGGCAAATCATAATGCCTAGCGTTAAGAGATTCTGCCGGTAGCAAGTAAAATATAGCTGTTGGCTCGTTGGCTGTTGTCGTTATAACAGTTGGCATAAATAAGTAGTCACAATGTGGATTAACCAGTTTGAAAATGGCCTTAAACGCCAAAACAGCTATCACAATAATAAAAACTAAAAATACTTGCAGAACTTAATAATAACATTATTAAATTTGATTTAAATAAAAATAAAAATAATTAAATGGAGTTCTACGAATTAAACACAAAAACAATTAATCAATGCCCCAACGTCCCAAGAGGTTGAACTCCCTAATGTTAGGATTCCCTAATATTAACACATTGGTTACGGTGCGCACATATTTGTGCGTTTCAGAAACCTTGCGTTGTGGCAGGGTGCATATATTTGTGCAATTCCGTGACCTTCAATTTCATATACAAAAAACACGTTTGAAACTTGTAATTTTAAAAAAATACGAAGATCATTGGCTTTTACTTTAGTCAATAGCTGATACTTATGACGCAATAGACTCAAAAGGGGAAGCCCTAATATTATTTTTTATTTGCAGTTGTTGCTATTTCAGCGCTTGTTAAACTGTGTTGTTATTACATAATATTATATCAAGTGTATTTGACATTTTTTTACTATTGTGATTTGTGGACTTGATATAAATATTTTTTTATAAATAATTTGATGACGGTTTTTGTTTTATTGATAAAAGCTCCACAGTTTGAAGTTTGCTGACATACATCCAGTAGCGGAACTGCGATCTAATCCCGCCCGCCGCAAGTGACAGTTTTTTAATAAACATCGCCGTAACTAATGTGTTAATTATTTTTTTGTTGTTAGTATTCAAGTGAACATTTGAAGTTGAAGTCTTGTCCAACCAAGAGTTTTATAATTGGCGTCAACGCCCAGTACTACTAGGCACGATCCAATTTGATTCCTCGAGACTCACCTATCTCCTTGCCCAGGTGCGGCAGGCCGTGGCACACCAGGTCCCGGAGGGAGGTGCTCTCGAGGCAAAGGCGGGCGAAGCGGGGGGCGTGCAGCTTCCTGACGGCCAGCTTGAGGTCCTCGGTCAGCTGGAGGCGCGCCGCGTGGTGGTCGCTCAGAGCCTGCAGGGCGCTCTGGAACTGCTCGTGGGAGAGGCGGACGCGCTCGCGGAGCTGATAAGTTGTTTTAGAATTAGATAATTACTTCTCGGTGATGCATATTCAGAAAAATTCATACTTAAATAGAAATAATCTTTTTTTTATAACAAATAAAAAAACAATGATATCCTCACCGGGATTTCCCGAGGGGAGGATTTCATTTACAAAATATTAAATTAAATTATATTAAATTGATGTGATTACTGAAAGAAAAAAAAATGATTAGGTGAGGTGTTAGTCTGTATTTGGTGTTAATATATTTTCTATTTCAGATCTCCCTATGTAACGCATCCAGTGTTTTATTTCATTTTTAAATTTATTATTGTTGTTGTGATTTTTGAAGGAGAGTGGGATTTTGATGTAGGGTTTGAGAAATGGGAAGGTATTTTTAAAATTAAAGAAAATGAACTGAAACGCTATACAAGGATTATAATGACTTTATAGAAGAACAAAAAAAGGCAGAAGTCGGACACTCCAAGGAAGACATGGCAAGGTCACATGAATCAAATACTTGATTCAGGCCATTTTAAAAAACAAGATGTATAAGACGATGTATGAAAGGCTCCACTTGTATTCCAGAATAATTAAGTTTGTCTGATTCCTTGTTTACTTTTTTAAAAATTGTTACAATGTTTGTGTTAGGCAAGAATTGCTGACATTTTTGTTTTAATCTTTGTCCCTTTTAAATTAATAGCTTATTATAATATTTATAAAAGATCCAATATTAATTGGTCCGTTTGATAGATTCGCCTATCTTAACAAACGAACTGCAATCTTTGGAGCACAGACGTCAGGTGGGAATGCTGTCCTTGTTCTACCGGTATATTAATGGAAGATGCACTGAGGAACCAGCGTCATTGAACCCTTCGGCACCGGTGCATAGTCGGGAAACACGCTAAACGCATGCCAACATTTGCACACGGTTGACATTTGTCACATGAGAACGGATCGCTTCTACGACTCGTTCTTGTGTTCAACAGCTCGGCTGTGGAATAATCTGCTGGCCTGTTTCCTCCATCCTACAACATGGGTCTCTTCAAGACCCAAGTTCACTCCTTGGTATCCCCCTAAAAGACCCTCCACACAGCATCCCCAAAGATGATATAGGCCTTAAGGGAAATTATTTCCTTAAGGGTCTCCTGTGTGGAGTTACCGTAAAAAAAAAAATTAACACAGAAACAATCTACATGTTTACTACATTATAATGATTTGTCCTACCTTTGAGCCCGCTTGTTTGAAACATTTCTGTGACAATAATGTTCTTTAGATATTCAAATATTATAAGTCTACAAATGTTTATTAAATAATTTAAAAAATATTTTTATGTTACTTTTATGTTATTTTTATTTATACAAAATTGTCAACGTTACAGGCTTAGTCCTAGAGAGGTTAATAATCGAATTGTAAGTAACAAATGTTTACACGTAAAGAACTAGTAAATAAATAAATAACATTAAAAAAGGAAACAAGGATGCGAAGACAAAGTTGTGTGGCGGTTTATCCTCTCTGACTCTGGGGAAACGGGGTGATGGTTTGTAAGATAGTTGATGCACCATTTACCTGCATAGATATGAGACGGGCCAGCTTGGAAGCATTCAGAGACTCGATGGTATCTAACGCCACCTGCTTTCTCCACTGTGGGCTGGCCACGCAGCAGGACTTGCCTCCGCCCACTGATATTGATAGTCTGCAGGACAATGCACCACACGTCATTAAACAAACCGCACGCTATTCAACGGTTTGGACATAAGATGAACACATATTCAAAAGAGGTTAATGTGGTACTTATATATATGAGGGAATAGAGCTACTTCTAGGGCCATGTCAGAAGTCGGAATAACAGAAGAGTATGAAAGCGAATGAAGCAAGAAGTGTGTTGCAAGATCGAGTTGTTGGGGGTCCATCCTCTCTGCCTACCCCTGCAGTGAAACGGCGTGATGATTAGTTAGTTTAGAGCTACTTTTTTTCATATTTCTTTTTGTCTTTATTCTTGACTGGAATCACAGATAATAAAAACAAGGGCGATGGGCTATAAACCATTATTAGTATGAAACTGCATGTCGCTAACATCGTTCACCCATACTACTGCTGTGCTTTGGCGCCCAGCCTTTGTTTCAACCTACACACCAAATGCATGAAACACACATGTATCAGAAAAGGGGGGTGACAATGGAACTCTTGACGGCGGGAGATTTGCAATATTTAAAAAAAAATGGTCATTCTTTTCTCACTGGCTCGGGGCAAGATGGGACTATTATGGAGTAAAAAGGGGTATTTTTCGCAAGAAAATATAAATCTGTGTTTAACCTTTGGAAGAATCTTCTGAGATGATCGACAAGAGCGTGCAGGAAAGAGAAGGATGCACATTGCTGCAGATTGAGGGAGCGAGTGACCAGCAATATGCGACGAACTGCCTCTGAAGCTGGTCTCCTTCCTCTTCCCTCCTCCAATGACTCTAGGCATCTGAAAATAGAAAGAAAAATAGTTTTTATTTTTTTACCAGGTCTTTGGTCTTTCACCAGGGTGATACTAAGAGTATCTTCCACTCTGTAAATAGTGAGATATATCAGAACCTTCCTCTCCCCAATCTTCTTCCCCTCCCTACTCCCTTCAGCCACGCAACATACCCTTAATGGTAATGCCATTGACAGCTGTGGCTACTCAAATAACATTTCTTTTAAATTTCATTTTGAAAAATGCCCTACATTGGACTCCAAACAATCAGGATTTGCATTCATAAAATGTCAAAAACTCACCTTTGCAGCGTGCCGAAATAACTGTCTCTCAAACAATCCACGTATTTAACCAACTGGGCGCTGATGTTCATACTCAACCTCGCCAACACCGCTCTCTGAACTTCGAGGGAAGCCTGTTTGAAAGATACCTGCGTGGCCTTACAGCAATCCACGTCGACTTTCACGTTGTAAACGTTGTCACTCTGAGCTTTAACGTCGAACGTAACGCCGTTCAATTTAGGCTGGGAGTTTTCGACGTCGGACGATTCAACTTCGGTCGGCCTGTTTAAGTTCAGATTGTTCGAGAATGCGTTCCGATCGACATTCGGTTCGTTTGAGAATGCGTCCCGGTTGATGTTCAGATTGGTTGTGAAGCTAGTTTCGCTTGTCGGGGAGTCGACAACGTCGTATTCTTGCAGGTATTCGTCGGTTATGTTATCTAACAGATCCGGCTGAGGGTAGTAGCTGTCGTTTATCGGTTGGATCGGGACCTCAGTAGTTATGTTTGGAGTCAATTGGTTTATGTTCCCGTGCAGAACTCGGTCGTTGTAGAATATGGACTGGATTCCTTGGTTGAGACAATCTTCACGTATGTGGCAGGACGAATCTAAAAGACAGACATAACACAAATTATTGGGGAAAATATTTTCCCGCACGGCCTGTCATCCGATGCCATATAGTCTTTTTTGAGGAGAGGAAGGGGTGAACAGGGAGGAAAAGCAGAGGCTGGCAAATCGTACCACGGCCGTGCTGTTGAACTCAAGAACGAGTCATAGAAATGACCCATTTTCATGTAACAATTATCAACCGTGTACAAATTTTGGGTGAGCATTTAGTGTGTTTCCCGACTATGCACCGTCGCCGAAGGGATCAATGGTACTACTTCTTAAGGGCATCTTACATTGAAATACCGGTAGACAGCATTCCCACCTGTGCTCCAAAGATTGCAATCCGTTTGTAAAGATAGGGGAATCTATCAAACAGACAGCCTGTTACCGCAGAGTCAATTATTTTTTTCAGATATTTTGGGGATCTAGACCAGAGGAGGCTGCCAAATTCAACAATGGGGGCACTTGTGATTTATACAGGGTCATCAGTTGTGTACTATTAAAGTATCTGCTAAATAATACTAACATTGTTTTATTTACACCACACGGGAGGTAGAATATTTGGCAAGGGAAGGAGTTAAATCGAGTTTTAAAGTGACCCATATTGTAAGAGAAAAGAAACATAAAAGAACTGGAACCAAAGGGATCAAGCATGCACATACTCTGAAGCACCTTCAATTGAAATACCAATGAAACAAACACAGAATCCCCACTGTACATATTGAATATTTGACAGATAATCATGATTTTAATTCAGGGTCACATCAAAAAGGTATCATGCGTAACTTAAGAAAAGAAAGTTAGATATTATTTGTGTATATTTCGACGATATTAATTTAAGTCTTGTGATTTTTTTATTTATTTATCTATTATATTGTGAATGGGCTTTTACATATTTTGTTATAAAAAATCTAATTACAATAGTGACACAGGTGCAAAACACATCACAGTAGGTACATAGATAGAATAGATATCCTTCACGAAATACAACAACTAAATATTTAATTTGTCTCACGAACAAATTCAGCAATAACATTGTGTATCAATAATGTGTTTTTACCTCGTCCTTCCCAATCTATGCAGTTAATACTGTTCTTCATTTCTTGAAGGACTCTCTGTATAATGGTCAAAAGCTCTTCTTTCTTCTCTTCCCCGGTGAATTTCTCATGCAGAGTCTGGAAAGCATAACACATTTCGTTAATTACACAACAATGAGTGGCTAAATTGGCTTCAGAAAATATGTTCAATAACCAGAAATCAATTGCACCATGTCCGTCATCAATTACCCTTCTTCAATTCCCCCTCCGCAGGGTCCAAACAACGGGTCAGGCTAGACCCAATACTGGAGTCGAGGGGTTAACGACGCTTTTCTTTTAATTTTCGGCACGGGCATTTTAAAATGGGCGACAACCATTCGCGGACCGGCAGAAAATTTCTGCAGATCGGCAGTGGTCCACAGCCCGGAGGTTGGGAAACACTGATATAGACCACTGACTCTTGGCAACCTTTTACAGTAAATCTTCAACATTCTTCCAGTTAGCATCAAAAAATCTGATTCACAAAAAAAATTCAAACACAATATGAAAAATTGAATTAAAAGTAATGATAGGGCATTTACCGGTGCACTCACCCAAATTTGAAATTGTGGATTTAACCATTTACGGAGCATATCTTAATATAAGTGTATATTCACAGGTATTATAAAATTATAAAATAATATGCAAAATTACTGCCTCAACACAGGCTAGCCTAGTGAGGCGGGTTATGTGAAACTTCAACTTATAACGGTTATTATATTATTTTGTATTTTCGCTTTTAAATATCTACTTTATAAACTGTTGTACACTTACCAGGGGTGTTAGTTGAAGTTTGCCGGTTTTTTCAATAAAGAAAAGGCTTAATTCTCAAGGGAATCTCAAATTTTTTTTATTCAACGTATTGACCATCGGATTCTATACATTTTGCCCATCTTTGAGGCAAATCATGTATTCCATTCCAAAAAAAAAATTTCTCTTTCGAGGCAAACCATTCGACGAGCAATTTTTCGACTTTTTCAAAATTGGCGAAGCGCTGCTCTGCGAGTGAGTGTCCCATCGATCTGAAGGTCTGGAGAGTACGGCGGGTGCGATAATATTTCCCAATTCAATGCTTTGAGAGTGTTCTTCACTATTTTAGCTGTATGAGGCGGTTTGGCGGTTTTTTCGATTAGTCTCTCGTTCATTTGGTGTGGTACCCATTTTCCATACTTTTGGATCTTTCCCATGGCTTTTAAACGTTGGCAAATTGCTCCTCGGGTCACATTAAGTGTTTGGGTCAATTGTTGTTGCGATTGGGTTGGGTCTTCATCCAATAACACCTGCAATTCCTCGTCTTCGAACTTTTTCGTTGCACCAGGATGTTCATTGTCTGTTAAATCGAAATCTCCACTTTTAAATTGATGAAACCATGTCTCACATGTTCTAATCACTGGAGCATGTTCACCATAAGTTTCTACCAGCAACCGATGAGCTTCAACTGCTTTTTTTTTGATGAAATAAGAAAAGCAACGAATGCCGTAAATGCGATTTACTTGGAACGAAACTCGACATATTCACTGAGGTAACCAACTATGACACTATTATTTTGGCAGAATGTAACTTG
Organism: Halesus radiatus; assembly: GCA_022606495.2. Taxonomy (NCBI): domain Eukaryota; kingdom Metazoa; phylum Arthropoda; class Insecta; order Trichoptera; family Limnephilidae; genus Halesus; species Halesus radiatus. The sequence goes on along the minus strand of JAHDVE020004715.1, from coordinate 151,128 downwards.
TGTATTTTTTAAGGTTAATGTCCATAGAAAAATATGACATAGATGCCAAATCATAGAAATGTATACATATCTCTAGCGACATCTATGAGTAAAACCGGCAAACTTCAACTAACATCCCTGGTAAATTATTATATTATACATGTATTTTAGTTATAGTTAAACTTAATTACAATAAAGATATTATTACTAATGTAATGTAATGTTATTTATTATTATTTACTTATTAATATTTACTTATTAATATTTACTTATTATTATTTACTGATTATTATTTACTTATTATTATTTACTTATTAATATTTACTTATTTATATTTATGCATTTATTTACTTATTATTATTTACTGATTATTATTTACTGATTATTATTTACAGATTATTATTTACTTATTATTATTTACTTATTATTATTTACTCATTACTTCTTGTTAACAAAAATACGTTCACCCTATGATTGTGGCTAATTGGAGCACATATACTTTATGATAGTTATTTGGGTTACAATGAAATTATTATTGTTTTAATCTATAAATGTACGGCTAGCCTTGAAAATTTACTGTAGATTTTATAGTTGTTTATAGTTTGAATAACTTTAGTGTTATTTTTTTAAGTTTTTTATAATATACAGTTTCACTAAAATTTTAAAGCCGCTCATCTCAACACAGGACTCTCCTAGTAAGATAGGTGGCTAATGTTTTTGTTTTTTAAATTTAAGAATAAATAACTTACTAAATAAATAAATGTATTGTAGCCAAGCACTTTAATTTACCCTGATTTAAAAAGTTGCGTGTTCAGATCACGTTGGGGTCACCAATGTAGTTATTACATTATAATAATCAAAGAGGTATCATTTTACACCATTTATTTGTATGCTACGGGGAAAGCGAGATGTGTACCCCAGAATGCGACGAAAAAAACGTCAGTTCACAGCTGATCTATCAAATGTTACCAGGAGTTGAATGTGGACCGTGTATAAATATAATTTATCCTGATCATAGTGCTCGGCTACAGTATCAAGGAAATTTAATTTGTGGAAAATACATACCCTTGCCTAGTTTTGGTTTTTGGTGATATGTTAAGGTAGAGTCAGTATGTAAAACTGACCTAAATGAAACCGAGGGCAGAAATTTTTTCAGAATGTATACAATGAAATGGGGCTTCTAGGGGAACGTAAAACCGTGGGTATTACTGTAGTATATAATGTTTCTTACGTCGTAAAGCTGCTGTTCCATGACAGCGACGTAGTGAATTTTCCTGGGAACGATTTGCATCTCTCTCGCCATGTCAAAGGAGGAGATGATGAACTGCTGCAGCAATGCGTTGTGAATCTAAAACATATACAAAGTGAGCATGTTAACCTTCGGTATGCCAAGATGCAAAACAAAATTTGTGTTGCTACGAGGGCTGACTCAGTTACCCCATGAATTTTATTATTATAATGCAATTTTTTGAAATATTTATTCATAAATTTTATTGCAAATTCTTCTTATGACTTGCTAACACATTAATGTGTTCTCGTGAAAAATTATCATAACATAGTTAATTTTATAAAAAAAACCTCTACATTCAACAAAGAACGTGGCATTCGCCCTACTGACTTGTAAGAACATTTGCTACCTGCTGGCGGCCCAGCGGCCGACTACCATATCCCTCACATAGGTTCGATAATAGCGTGAGCGAGTGAGATGGCGTACATCACCTACCACTGCGGAAGTAGATGGCGGAAACGTGTAGCTGAGGGTATGGTTCCAGCACGCAAGAAATAATATTTGTGGTAAGGAATGATTTTTTTTTTTTTTTACAGTAACTCCACACAGGAGACCAAGGAGGAAATAATTTCCCTCAAGGCCTATATCATCTTTGGGGATGCTGTGTGGAGGATCTTTTAGAGGATAGGAAGGAGTGAACTTGGGTCTTGAAGAGACCCATGTTATAGGATGGAGGAAACAGAGGCCGGCAGATCATTCCACAGCCGAGCTGTTGAACACAAGAACGAGTCGTAGAAGCGACCCGTTCTCATGTGACAAATGTCAACCGTGTGCAAATGTTGGGCGCGCGTATATATACATATCCAAAAAATATTATTTTCTTTTAATCTATCACTAAAAAAATGTTAATGGTAGATTTTGTGTTTATGAGATTTTGTAGGAATACAAAAAATAACAAAACTATAAAGTTTCTATTAAAAAAAAAAATACATGGAAGATAAAAATTTAAGCGATTTTGACAACTCCTCTTGGAAACGGGAAGGTTAACGGGTCTTGAAGCAAAACATCACCATTGAAGATATTGTATAGGTATATTTTTTATTTAAAAAAATAAAATAAAATAACAAGATTTTTTTAAGATTTAATTCTTTTGCAAAAATGGATCATTTCTTTGATGGTGCACACATGGCGATTAAGGTGCAGGTGTTTGAACCCCTTATCACAAAAAGACATTTCCATGAAATAACTCGGCCCGTAAGTGTTTAAACAAATTCAAGCTCCCCAGCTTAACAGCCGTCGAGCTTATAACTTCTGTGAATGTCAGTGAATAGAGGATTATGGACTTACGAACTTAAATAGAAATGCCTGTACTGTTTCAATAAATTCTCAGTGGAAGATATACAGGCCTCGTTGGGAGACCAAAACTCATTGCTCGGAATGGCTTTAGCCATGTTTACTGACTAGATCTGAATAGCCATCACATCCCAACCTTCCGAGATGTCGATATGAATGGGGCAATTTTACAAATGAGTTTCGGCTCTGTAACATGCTTTTTACGCAATACTCACTCAAACCTAGAAAAGACTTTGATCGGCTTCCGCGTTAGAGACATGCGCGTTGAAATAGCTTTAGTCCCTTCCCGCAGGCTGAGGGTTAAAAAAATAAATATAGCAGACAATCTTACCTCACTCAATTCGTTGCAGTCGTCCAGTATATAATTCCTCAAGCATCCCTTGCTGAAGGTGACCAGATTGTATATAAACTCGTCCCTCTGCAGAACGTTGTCCACACTGGTGGAGCCGGCATTCGTTGGGAAAGTAGTCTTGTTTTTGCTATGTTTTGTAGGGCTCTCATTCGCCAGTTTGTTGCTGTTCATTTTAGAGTCGTCCACGATTAGCCAGTGACCGGTGAACTTTTGTTGGGACAGCGGGTGAGCTGAAAATAATTTAATAATTATTAGAAAAAGAAAACATGCATGGGTAAATTAATATGAATACACTTCGTCCAAATAAGAAAAATGCTCGGGATTCCATGGACAGCCAGGCGCACCAATATATGCATTTTAGAAGAGCTTGGCATCCACAATAGGCTATCAACTTTCTGCCTACGGGATATCCTCAGATACTTCGGACACGTTGCTCGCCAAACTGAGAACTCCAACCTGGAAAAGCTCACGGTCACTGGCAAAGTGGAAGGCAGGAGAAGCAAAGGAAGATCACCCTTGCATAGGACTGATCAAATATTACAGGCGTCCGAAACGTCGGTAACCGCAGTATGCGGGGTGTAACAGCACGTACCTGACAAACTTTAACCAGTGATTCCTGAGCACATTTGGAGTAAAAAATGTTAATTAAATTTTTGTTTCCAGGGAATGATTTTTGATGTTTCACGTGTCGATCAGCCGAATAATTGCCCAACCACGCATGACCCTAACTGCTGTCCAACTGTTTTTATAGTGTACTTAAGGGGAAAAAAAATGGCAACAGAGACCAAAATGCCATCAACATTTTTTACTTCAATTAAGCTTGGAAATTCCCGTTACGTAACTAACCGTTTTCGTTAACGAACCGTTATTCAATCGTAATCTTATTTTTTGTCTTAAATAATTGCCATTCGCTCATCATCACTTTCACTGATACGTGAGGAATCCATTTCACAAAAGCAAATTATATATTGTCTTTTTTAATTAAAATATATGTACGGTTTCAAATAAGCGACGGTTGGGCAACAACTGACAGCTGTCAAACGACCGGTAATCTGACAAACGTTTATTACTGTAGTACAATTATTGGTTAAAAATGAACGAACGGAGTGGTATATTTGTGTCACACAATACTTATTTATACTGGGTTTTTACAGTTTTGACTTCGGTGAGAACAATCCAGTTAGTATTCATAATCCAAATGGGGATGCAAGGTCAATGCAGCTACATATTCTAGGCTTGAAATTCCAATTTCATTATGAACCAAAGAGCAACAAAATATTCATTTAAGGCCACTCTCTGACGGTCCGGTAGAGAGTCGACATAAACCGGGTGCTGCAAAAATGCAGGAAATATTTTGCGATATTTTCTTCATCGACTCTCTGACGGGTCTGCAGTGATTTGTAGCCGCCAGTAAATTGTCGGTATTGCAGATTTCTGTTATGTTTACCGCCGAATGTTATCGGATCTGTCAAACTCAAGATAGAAAAATGTCGGGGGAATCAAGTGAAGACGAGACTCTGGTATCCTATTTATTCCTTCGAATGAGACAAAAAAGGAGGAGGTTTTGGGTCCACCCCTACATTGAACGTAATATTCATTGTAGGTTATTTATTGCTGCCAGGGAACTGTCCGAAGACGGTGTAAAATTCCGACAAATGTCCCGAATGTCAAAAAAAACATTCCAAAAACTGGTCCAGCGCGTTGCTCCATATATTACAAAAATGAATACCAATATGAGGGAGTGCGTTAGTGCTGAGGAAAGAGTTTTAAAAACCCTTTAATGCATATGCCAGTAATTTATAGTTATAAAGGCATGCATATTTCTCTACCTCCATTATTAGCCGAAAATTCATACCCCTCTCCATATTTGAACTCAAAGGAAAAATGGCGCGTAAACGATCGAAACGCAGTGCATAGATATACTGGATGCTTGTTTACCAAGAAGCTACTGAATTGTTGTCCCGCTTGTGGTATAACAGAAGTACATCGCGCCCCTCCCGCTTCCCCCCCGAGTCGTGAGCTAGCGCCCATTGAAATGTATGTCGCAGTGCCCTGTCGGTATCACGCATGAGGTATATGTCGATTCCCTACCGGACCGTCAGAGAGTGGCCTAAATGTAAAAAAATAATACAAGATGCAGTATTGTTAGTTTGTACCATTAATTCACAGAGCAAACAATACAGAGATGCTCTAAAACGCAAGGAGAAGAAATCAAAATAAGGGGGAGTGAGCTAGACATGCCGCCAATTTAAGTAAAAAAAAAAAAAAAAAACAGTAAATAAGTAAAAGATTCAGCTTGCTTACAAAAACTTTTAATAAAAATTTAGTTTGACCCTTCTTATAAATTTTTTGTAATTTGCTTACTGCAGTCAAAATCACGCGAAACAAACGTGGACAGCAGTGAACTAGGCTGATGCCAAAATGAGTGGTATGTGACATTTGCCTCCAGCCATCAAAATGATACTTAAGCCAAGTCTATTAATTCTGACATCAGTGCATACATACGAGTACATGTATTCATTGAGAAAAGAGAGTTGAAACAGTGATGTAAACTCGTTAAATCTGCTTGATTCTGTGCAAAGGAGGGCGGTTCATCAGATTGACAACAAACTGACTGCCTTCTATAATGCACAGACGCAATGTAGGTATGCTGAGTCTTTTCTATAGATATTTCAATGGAGCCTGCTCCAAGGAGCTAGCAGCGTTGCTAACTCGACAAACGCGAGGGGAACATCCGTTCACAGTTGATATCGGCTTCATGAGAATGGGTCGTTTCGCCGACTTGTTTTTGTGTAAATCGGCTCGTATATGGAACGACCTACCGGCATCTGTCTTTCCTCCTACATTTAATCCGGGTCTCTTCAAAAAATCTCTTCCTACAGCCCCCTCCTTAGCCCGCCTCACAACATTACCTAAACGGGTAGCGATATAGCGGGCGCTCTTGTGAGGTGTCACATAAAAAAAATGATAAAAATATTATTACTCTGATATGATTAATTTTTTTCTTATCTAGAATTCATTGAAACAGGGGAAAAGGGACATCGCTATGTTTAATGAGAAACCAGAAATATCGGGAAATAACCAAACAAAAGTGTTTTTACAGAGTTTGAGATAAAGACATCTGGAAGAACGTGAAAGTGATAAGAATATAATTAAAGTAAGGCGGTGGTCACTATGATTCATTTGAGTTCAATCCAGCATAAAAACAAACTACAACAAAACAATAATATCATATTTTAAGGTGGAGTGGAATAATTTTTTAATTTCAAATAATGATTAATTTTTAAGAGAAAAAAAATTGTTTATCGATTTTTTAAATTTAAATAGGCTTTTAGCATTCATCAAAATCAAATCAGAAATACAACCTTTTTATATGTATGTTATACAATATATTTTTAAATGTTGAATATTCTCAAAAAACGCTGTGATGGTTTTTCTTCAACAACCAAGAAAGACATTTTTTAAAAAAAATTCATAATAACTTAAATGTTTTTTTTTTTTTTAAATGTGGATTAAAAAAGTTTGATAAAGTTTATTAGAAAACAGCTTCCTGAAGAAGATGGCAATTGTTTTTCTCCCCTTTTTAAAAGTATTTTGACATTTTTAAACCGCCATTTAAGTCCGAAAGGCCGGTTTATAGAACAATTAATTATTTGGCCGTCATGTGCCGCTAATAGTATGCTATGCAGCGCGAATTCGAAGCAAGGTTTTTTTAAATATGACCGATGTCCGTAATTCCTTTTATGTGTAGCCCAATTTGTGCGTAAATAAATAAACAAGGCAAAAAAAAAAACAGCCATAGTAAAAAAAAAATAATACCGATATACCTATTCTCAATAAACTTACATCGTCCGTGCTGAGACGCGAACTCGCAACCTCTAGTTGTTGAGTAACGACCGTCTTAGCACTCTAACCACTGAGCTAATGAGACAGCACACTTAAAGTGAAATAATAAAAAATTGCACTTTTTTAAGAATTACTAATATTTTTGATGACCTCCGTGGTTGAGTGGTTACGATCATCGGCTATGAATCCAGAGGACTTGGGTTCAAATCCCGGCATTCGCAAGTAAATTTTATTTTGATAGAAAGCAGTCACTTTGTGGTTAGACATATTTAATGAAAATAAAACAATAACTTTGTTTATAACCACGAGAATTTTATTTAATTTTATTACGACCGACCGGTTTCGCTTAAGATAAGCAAACCGGTCGGTCGTAATAAAATTAAATAAAATTCTCGTGGTTATAAACAAAGTTATTGTTTTATTTTCATTAAATTTTATTTGATTAATTTGTGTTATTTCGCAATTTATTAATTTAAAATAACAAATATTGCCCCGGTGAAAGACTACCATTCAAAATTGAAACGTTGCTTGAAATGGCTTTAGCCCTGTTTGGTGACCACAACTGAATAGCCAGGTACTTCCCCACATTCCTCTATCCCATATCCTTCCTCTCCCCACTACCTTCTTCCTCACAACATACCCCAATTGGGGATGCCATAGTCTCACTGGATCCAGACGGTGGGGACCAGTTGGGGCTCTTGTGCGGTATCAAATAAGGAAAAAAATTATCAATTAATTCCCATATTTTTTATGATTTTGTATGATTGCAAGGTTCTACCCAAATTTATTTGCAATCTATTTTCATTAGAGTGATAGTCCCAGTAAAACAGAGGTCCTGGGTTTGATTCCCAGATGCGATTGTTATCATTTTATTTTCTGTGTCACTTTCTGTTATATATTTCATTTGAGATTTGTTAACATTATTACAAGCTTCAATAAGTTATTCCAATAAATATAATGGAAATTAGCAATCTTCATACTTTTATAGAAAATGGAACCTATAGAAATCAAAAAGACCATGAACTTAGAAACCAAATTGAGCATGGAACCATTGAAGAATCCATAGGTACCAAAGCGTAAGGCGCGCTGGACATGTAGTAAGAATTTTAGATGACAGGACACTGAAAATCACGACTAAATGTAAAGCAACCTAGATTCAGACCGAGGACGAGGTGGACTAACTGCGTGGAAGAGGATTGGAACAGGATGAGAAGGACTGAGGACTAGAGTTGAATGGCGAGGAACCACAGCCGTTTTAGGGGTAGGTTTTTGGGGGGGGTCAAATCCCGCCCTGGGATGTAGTGCAATGATGATAACGACTTCATAAGGTAAAAAGAATCTTGGCTGTAAAAGCCCAAACTTACTCATAAGAGCCAGTTGTTCCACAAGGCATGCCAAAAAAGCCCTCTGTTTATCCAACAACTTATCCTTATCCTCGTCCATTTGGAAGACAACTGAATCGACACTGTTGACCGAACTCGTAAGCTTTTCGTCTGCTTCTAGACACGGTTCCATTTTCAAATCCTTGCCGTCTTTCGTAGGTCGCTGACTAAACTCGCTGTTACGGCTCAGCAAAAAGTCGGACATCGGCGAAACGGACGAATATTCCGAGGTCGTAGCGTAATCTGGCGATTTGGCGAATATGTTGTCCATGGAAAGGGGAGATTCATTCAGACTTAACGAGTAGTTTTCCAGAGATGCCGTGCACGAGCCTCCATCTTTGCTGGCCACGTTGCTTTCCGGCGTAACTTTTAAATTCGGAATGAGTCGCAATTCCAAGTTTTTGTTTTCGGGTTGCTCCACACTATCCGAGAACAGGACGAATAATACTTGGGAGTTAGGGTGGAGTTCATATATTTGTCGCAGGTCCAGGAGATTCTAAAAAGAAGAATATCAAAATATTAAATCAAATTAAACAAAGACATTTACAGTAATAATCGACACATAACTAACATGAGAGTTAAAAGACACAGAAAAGATAAAAATAACGCTGGCAGCTGGGATTCGAACCCAGGACCTAACGGTCCTCAAGGTCCCAGATAGACTACGAGGTTGTGGGTTCGAATCCCAGCTACTACCGTTATCTTTTCCTTTTCTGCATCTTTTCGGCATCATGTTTAATTTTGAGAGTTGTTATCATATTATCATCAATGATTAAAAAAATAAATTGATTTTTACATTCCCAAACTAACTACCCGTGACGCTGTTTCTCCACAGGGGTAGGCAGGGAGAATATACTGCCACACAGCTTTGTCTTGGCACACACTCATACATACTCTTCTGTTGACACATATAATTTTTTTTTACATTAATTCTATACAAGAGGCCCTGAGGAAAATAATTTACCTCGAGACCTGTGTCATCTTTGGGGATGCTGTGTGGAGGATTTTAAGGAAGTTTAAGTTCTAGAAAGGAAAAAGGTATGAGAGTCAGGTGGGAATCTGGGTGTCAGTGTCCAGGAGTGACAGACGTATAAATCCATCCCTCCCACTGCAGGGCAAAGTGATGGGTCGTGAGAGTCCAGCTGGAGAGGTCAAAGGGTCTCCCTATACTGACCTCTCCCTATCCACCACGCAGTTGATGGGCAGACGAATCTGCCACCAAGACTTGGACAAACCACATCCCATGAACCCGTTCACCCCTGCAAAGTCATCAAGTGTATCGTACAACTTGGGGTGACCAATGGCAGAGGAGGTGATTCCAATAAATGGTTCCCGGGGTGGCAGTACCCATACTCATCTCCAAAATTTACATAGTCTGACTCAGGTATTTGATTCACTTGATTATGCCATGTCTTCTTCGGGCGTCCTGACTTCTTCTACCATTCACTCTTGTGTTATATATTCTCCTTGCACTCCTTTCTTTATTCATCCGCTCTACATAAACAAAACATCTAAGAGTCCCTTTATCAATCTGGACCATTACGCTTACATCACCCTTTCGTTCTCTCCGGATCTCCACATTTGTACGACGGTCATACGTGGTTTTACCATACAGAGATCTCATTTCTTCATTATTCAGTCGACTTTCATCCTTCCTCTGCCAGTTCCATGCCTCACTGCCACACGTTGGTCTTAGCAAATACTCTTAAATGATAATACCTCCAGCTCGTGACATTTGATGGCAGCATCCTACACTAGCGCTCTCTAGCGACCCGAGTTGTATGAAGTGGTTTGTTCATACATTTTAATAGATTTACTGTGAAATATATTCTTAATAAATTATAGAAATAAAAATTCAAAATATAAATATTAGGTGACCCACATATGTTGTCAGTATATTGACCAAGCTACGCATGTAATCAAATATCAAAGACGTCAAAATACTGGCAACATGCTACACTACCGCCTCTAGCAGGCTTCCAGACTGTATTGCTAGTATAATAAATATTTTCTTTGTAAACAATTTCCACTTTGCGCGAGTAGCGAGGCTTTAAATGTTAATACAATCCTAATAGGCTCTTCTAAAAAAATATATATACCAGGGGTGTTAGTTGAAGTTTGCCGGTTTTTTCAATAAAAAAAACGCTTAATTTTCAAGGGAATCTCAATTTTTTTTATTCAAAGTATTGACCATCGGATTCTATACATTTTGCCCATCTTTGAGGCAAATCATGGATACCATTCCAAAAAAAAAAATTCTCTTTCGAGGCAAACAATTCAACGAGCCATTTTTCGACTTTTTCAAAATTGGCGACGCGCTGCTCTGCGAGTGAGTGTCCCATCGAAAAGGTGATAGTCGGATGGGGCAAGGTCTGGAGAGTACGGCGGGTGCGATAATATTTCCCAATTCAATGCTTTGAGAGTGTTCTTCACTACTTTAGCTGTATGAGGCGGTGCGTTGTCAAGTTGTAACTTGACAACGCACTAACTTTGCCATGTCTTCGGGCCCATTCTGGCCGTGTTTCAATCAACGCATGATTCAAATTGATAATTTGTTGTCGGTAGCGATCCGTATTCACCGTCTCACCAGGTTTAAATAACTCGAAGTACACCACACCACACTGGTCCCACCAAACACAGAGCATTGTCTTACGGCCAAAGCGATTTGGCCTTGGAGTCGATGGGCCGGCCTCACCAGATGAAAGCCATGATTTTTTCCGCTTCAGGTTCTCAAAATAAATCCATTTTTCGTCCCCCGTGACAATTCGATGCAGAAAAGATTTCCTTTCAAACCTTTGAAGCAGCATTTCACAAATGGTTTTTCGATTTTCGATTTGTCTCTCGTTCATTTGGTGTGGTACCCATTTTCCATACTTTTGGATCTTTCCCATGGCTTTAAACGTTGGCAAATTGCTCCTTGGGTCACATTAAGTGTTTGGGCCAATTGTTGTTGCGATTGGGTTGAGTCTTCATCCAATAACGCCTGCAATTCCTCATCTTCGAACTTTTTCGTTGCACCAGGATGTTCATTGTCTGTTAAATCGAAATCTCCACTTTTAAATTGACGAAACCATGTCTCACATGTTCTAATCACTGGAGCATGTTCACCATAAGTTTCTACCAGCAACCGATGAGCTTCAACTGCTTTTTTCTTTTGATGAAATAAGAAAAGCAACGAATGCCGCAAATGCGATTTACTTGGAACGAAACTCGACATATTCACTGAGGTAACCAACTATGACACTATTATTTTGGCAGAATGTAACTTGTGTATTTTTTAAGGTTAATGTCCATAGAAAAATATGACATAGATGCCAAATCATAGAAATGTATACATATCTCTAGTGACATCTATGAGTAAAACCGGCAAACTTCAACTAACACCCCTGGTACATGAGTAAAAAAGGAGTAAAATCATATGTAGGTTACCTAATATTTATCTTTTGAATTTTCTATACTTCTATAATTTATTAAGGCGATGCAATGGGAAGTAATGGAAAACCATGTGTTTTCGGTTTGAGAATTTGATGGCCTAGAAATATCATAGATGATTTAATTAAATACAGCAAGTAGGGCACACCTTGGCCTTCCGTTTAACCGGGCATTTTTTTGGTGTGACTTTTTATAAGCCTAGAAAAAAATAAAGTATCAGACATTAAAAAAATGTTTAAAACGCAAACTCTCAAGCGGGACTTTCAACCTTGTCGCACGTGATTTCGTTGGAATTTTAGCCGGTGGATCGCCTTAAGAATATATTTCACTGAAAGCCTATTAAAATGTATGGAAAAACTTAATTTCGCCATCTCGCGCCACTAGGGGTGCTGGTGTAGCATGTTGCCATCTCAGTGTATGGTAAATGTCACGAGCTGCGCGTATTATTATATTTCTACGGTATTTGGTATCAGTCCCCAATAACAAAAGTCAGACAAAAAACAAACTGAACATTAGACATTTTTGGTTTAAAAATTTACATGTTCAACGTGACAAGAGATAGAGAATGATAATAACAAATTTACAAACCTCTTCACTGAGTCCACTATAGCTTTCAACATGTTCACTTTCTATTTTCAACTTCTCATCCATTTTTTCTTTTTTTTTTCTATCAGCCTTCATGGCTTTGGTCTCTCGTTTCGTCTTAAAAAAATTGCCAACGCTTTCCGAATTATCCCCGCCGACTTCCTTCGCATTTTTGCCTTGCGCAAAAAAGTTAGCCGACGTGATATCACAGTCTTCCACCCCGGTGTTCAATTCATCTTTCCTTATAACGAAGTTTTTAAACCGACTCAAAAAACTTTTCGATCCGTTCATAATGGGGTTAGAATCTGAACGATTACGTTTTTCCGGTTGTGGTTTTAAATTTGAAAAATGGTCTATTTTAATCTTTGTTTTTCTCTTGTCTAAAGAGCCTATTGGCCCTAATTCGTCTATCGCATACACGATTATCGGATAGATGTTCTCTAGAAGCGCTCCCCGCTTTGCGTAAAAAGTTTCGTAGTCTTTGATAGTGGATTCGTGTGTAAAATCGTACGGAGTCTTGTAGTCCAGCGAGAGTTCTCCCAAGTCGGGCGGTACAAGAATTTGTACACTGTTTTCTAGAAATGGATTGCAAAGTTCAATGTCCATGACTGTTGAGAGATCCATTGCGTCGCTTCGTTTGAGGTCCTGAAAAAAGACAATGAATGTAATCAATACAAGAAGCAAACCGAAGAAGAAGTGGATAGACTGCGTGGAAGAGTATTGGAGCAGGACAGGAAGGACTGGGGACCGGAGGCGAATGGACCGAGGCGAGGGACCGCAGCCAATGGAGAACATTTGTGAAGGAGGCCAAATCCCACTCTGGAGGCCTATTCTGGTTCTTTTCAAGGAAAATTCCTTATCCTTTTCCTTAGGCTTAAAGACGTCTTGCTTATCCACGGAATTCTGGAGAGACATAGTAAAAAAAATCCTAAACAGATTGTGAAAAGATTATTTGAAAACACAAATTGATGAAATATCTTTAAGTGACACAAAGTTTTGAACCAAACCTTTTTGAAACAATTACATTATATTATAATGTATTTTAATCGATTTTTATTTTATTTTTAAATAGCATAAACACACCTTTTAATGAACTACCTCTAAAAGCGACATTTCCCGCCGTGGTATATCTATGCCACCGCCTGTCGTTGTGCATTGTTTTTACTTGTTAGATTGTTAACTAATAATTAATATTGTTTGTTACATTGGTAACTGAGTTTATCTTTTGTTAAAACTATGCAAATATTGATGTTTTTACTGAATGTCATTAGAGAGAACCGGAACTGCAGTTAAGCAAGAAGCCTAAGGAAAAGTATAAGGAATTTTCCTTAAAAAAAAAACAGAATAGGCATCCTGGAATGTAGCGCTGAAATGATGCAAACAAAACAACACTTTTTTAAAAATAGTAATTTAAAAGAATGGAAATTTACAAAAACTATTTTTTTTTTATTTACTGCATCATAGAGATTGTAATATTTATTGAATTGTTGTATATCCGCTCGAGCGACAGCTACTCAAATTTGGATAGCAGCGCTAATAACATCGAGCGAGTGATAGGTTATTTTTGCGATTTAAAATTAATTTATTTTGATGCGAAAAACTTAGTCGCTAGCTTGACTAAGCTTCTATTAAATTCCAAAAGATGCCGCTAATGTATTTTGGAATACTTGAAAAATGTTTTTATTAGATTCTAGATGCCAGTTTTTAAAATGTATTTTCGCAACGATTGACCGCTCTCATAAAAAATGCTGTGTTTATTTTATGTTTACAGTGCATTTTGTGTGTTTTTTTTAATTATATCTACATCTATCAATAGATACTTCTAATAATTGATAGATGTAGGTGATTTTCACACGAAAACGGCGCTATAGAAGTAATCCAATTATTATTAAAGAATGTATCTTTCCAATGTAATACTAATTTTATGCATTAAATGAAACAAATATTTGAATTCAGAAATTTTATTTTGACAGTCCGCGAACCGAAATTTAAAAAATATTTTTCTTACTAAAAATTAAACATCCTGTTTATATGTTAAAAACTGCATTTTTTAAATGTCTGTGACTATAGAAATTTCAAGTAGACCATAGACAACATACAGAAAGTAGTAATATTCAATAATGCCCCATTAAGTTCGTAGGACAATTTTTGGTAAAAAAACATACAGAATTCACCTGTTCTAAAACTTTAATATTTAAAAAAAAAATTATTTTATATAACTTAAAAATATGGGACAAACAGCGAAATATAGGTGGATTCATTGGCTTTAAACCATCGAAAGCTGTTTGTATATTCCCTTATTAATATTCCGAGGTACGATTTTTAGAAAAATCCGAAACTCGAAAGAAATGTCTGTCGCTCAAGGAGTTTTTTTTTTAAAATATGTCGTCACTCGAGTGGATATAGTCTTTTGCACATTATTTTTATATCTATCCGTAAAAGGCATTTACTTTGTCGGTTGCCATAATTATTATGTAATGCATACATTTATTTTGAACCACTTCAATTTAATATAATGATCGAGCGGTTTCGGACGTACCCTTCCTTCGTCGGGACTATATTAAGAGTAAAATAACATACACAATGATGACAATAACAGAAACCGGTCGATCATTATATTAAATTATATTAAAATGGTTAAAAACAAAACTATACATATATTTTTTAATCATTTTACTAGCTAAAGTACCCGGGGTTGCCCAGGGTTATGTATAGTTTGTAGTAGAGTTTTGAAGTTGTGATGTACTACCCCTACGCAGTAATTTTCCTCTTATTTTGAACACCAAGTGTGGAAAATTTCATCAAGAAGTACCAAAATCATGCATTACGGGGTGGGAAAAAGGGATGGGGGTGGTTTTTCGAATTCTCATGTAGACAGTGACCTTCCTCTTGTTATGAAGGTCAAGTGTAAAAAAACTCATCAAGCTCTGAAAAAACTATAGATTTGTATAAAAAAACAAACAAACCCACAAAGACTCTTCTTTATATATCGACGGTCCCAACGGACAATGTCGGATGCGCAAATGGAAACTTATTTTTAGAGCTGCTTAAAGTTTTGTTTCTAATTTTTTTTTGTTTTTGAGATAAAGTAATACGGTGTTGTTTTTTTTTTTATATTTAGCATAAACCCCAAATCGGTCTCCGTGATTGAGTGGTTACGATCCTTGGCTATAAGGCCGGAGGTGACGGGTTCAAATTCCGGCATGCGCAAGTAAATTTTATTTGATTAAATTGTGTTACTTAACAAATTATTAATTTAAAATAATATGTACTATATTTGCGGCACGTTCCAGAGTGATAGACACTGTCAGTATCGCCCTGGCGAAAGACCACCATTTAGAATCGAAAGGTTGCTTGAAATGGCTTTAGCCGTGTTTGGTGACCAGATCTGAATAGCCAGATACTTCTCCACCTTCCTCTACCCCATCTCCTCCCCCTCCTCAATACCTTCAGCCTCACAACCACATACCTCAATTGGGGATGCCATAGTCTCACTGTTGACTGGTTGGGAGCAGGTAGGATACTCTTGTGGGGTACTCACAATTTTTTTTTTATTTATTTGGAAAACCGTATTACTGCAACTACGCTTTAATGCAAAGTTACGAATTTGCACATCTGACATTGTTCGTTGGAACCATCTATATATATATATATATCATCGCTGGAAAGCAATACTGCTGTAACCACCACTACACAGAGTTTTTCTTTCTGCATCGATCTATCTGGGTCCCGTGACTCTATAATGAAAAATAATAACTGTAGTTGGAAAAACACGTTTTGTCATTATTAGGTTTTTTAATTGATCTAAACCTCAAAATCATGTGTTCTTTTTACATGGCCTTGGCTGTTACAGCAATATTCCTTTCTTGCAACGTAGAATAATATAAAATTTATATTTTTGCAACTGTTAATACACGGTGAAATTCCATCGTAATGATTAAAAAAACACAATTTTATTTTTGACCGTGACCAGTTTGAGCCTGTGACGGCTATCTTCAGACTGGTAATCATTCAGACCAAACAACTGGGGCTATCGCAGAGGTCCATTCAGAATTTTGGCCACATTGCACATGTTCCCGTATAAGGTTCAGCTTGTGCAAGAATTGAAGCCGATAGACTACCAACAACGGCTTGATTATGCCATTGCATTCCGACAAAAAGCAGAAGAAAATCGCGATTTCATTAACAATTTGATAATGAGCGATGAAGCCCATTTCCAATTGAATGGTTTCATAAACAAGCAAAATTGCAGGATATGGGCCACGGAGAATCCAAGAACAGTTCATCAGCAACAATTACACCCACTTAAGTGTACTGTTTGGTGCGGTGTATCGTCTGAAAGGATCATTGGTCCATATTTCTTTGAAAATGCACATGGCGCCTCAGTTACGGTTAATGGTTGCTGAATATCGAACGATGCTGGACAATTTTTTGAGGCCAGCTGTAAAAAACCATCCACAGTTGTGGTTCCAACAAGATGGAGCCACAGCCCACACTGCAAGGGACACAATGGATCTATTACGGGACCTCTTTGGCGAACGCATTATTTCACGCAGAAGCGATTTCAATTGGCCCCCACGTTCACCGGATTTAACAGAGCCAGACTGTTTCCTTTGGGGTTATTTGAAAGAAAGGGTATACGTAAATAAGCCAGCGACCATACCACAGCTAAAAGAAAACATTCGCAATGAAATTCAAGCCATAACACCGGAAATTTTATGATATAATTTTTCACA
Organism: Halesus radiatus; assembly: GCA_022606495.2. Lineage (NCBI taxonomy): Eukaryota > Metazoa > Arthropoda > Insecta > Trichoptera > Limnephilidae > Halesus > Halesus radiatus. The sequence goes on along the minus strand of JAHDVE020004715.1, from coordinate 134,235 downwards.
CTTAAGCCAAAAATATTCCCCATTAATATACTATATAACAAAAAAATAATAATAGTAATTAACCATTAAATAAAAAAGTTATTACACATTCAAACCATATTGGTAGTCTTGCGCCACCCTGTATAAACTTTGTCTTTTATTTAATCTAATATATATATGATATATATAGAATAGATAGATAGATAGGTGATGCCAAGAAAGGATTAACAACCAAATTAGGATTATCTCATAAAGAAGATGCTATCTTTTAAACAAATTTGGGCAATAAATCGAGATAATAATAATTAAATAATTTGTATAGTGCTGATATTGAGAAGTATCGCTTAAAGGGCGCCGATATAAAATGATATGTATTTAAATTAAGCCTGTGCGCGGTACATAAATCGGATAGTATCATTTTGTTAATCCAACAGTAGATAGCAACAGACTGGTAATATATAGAATTCTGTTTGTAATAGTAATAATAATAATAATAATAATAATAATTGGATTATTTCTATAGCGCCGTTATCGTGGGAAAATCATCGCAAGGGGGCTTTACAAATAATTTATGTAACCTATCACTTAGGTGTATGTATAACTAATACCTTACAGCTAAAATGCTTTATTTATATGGAATTTTTTTCTTCTCTTTTTGTATCTATTTATTCTTAAATTTAAATATAAAAACAAAAACATTAGCCACTCATCTCACTAGGACAGTCCTGTGTTGAGATGAGCGGCTTTAGAATTTAATAATAATCAGTCAATAGTAATAAGTAAATAATAATCAATATATATTATAAAAGAAAGTCCAAAAAAAACGTAAGGCCCGCAATAACTCAGAAACTTGTCCTGGTACGATCAAGGGAGTTATATGGTGTGGTAGATCTCTATCCCCCTCCAGGATGAGGGTTCCCGTTTTTACCCAAAGGGCGCGCTTTTGAAGATATAAGGGCTGGAAGTTTCGCCCTCTAGAAATTTCAAGAACAGTCTTCTGGAAAGTTCTAGAAGGTTCAATAAAGCTGTAGAAAGTTCTGGAAGGAGTGGCGGAGTATGTCGGTGAGTCTAAAAGGTTCCGGAAAGTTCTAAAAGGTTGGATAAAGCTGTAGAAAGTTTGGAAGGAATGGCGGAGTATGTCTACTTATATGTACTTTTCTTGGCGGTGAGTCTAGAAGGTTCTGGATGGTCGCAAATGCTTTAGAAAATTGTGGAAGGAGAAAGTTCTATTTGCTTTCAGAAATAAGTGGCAGTGTGTGTCGGTGAGTCTAAAAGGTTCCGGAAAGTTCTAGAAGGTTCGATAAAGCTGTAGAAAGTTCTGTAACGAGTGGCAGAGTATGTCGGTAAGTCTAGAAGGTTCCAAAAAGTTCTGGGTGGTTTGTTAATACTTTAGAAAGTTATGGAAGCAGAAAGTTCTAGAAGCTTTCAGAAATGAGTGGCGGAGTGTGTTGGTGAGTCTAGAAGGTTCCGGAAAGTTCGATAATCTTAAATTTAATCATTGTATATTATAAAAAAAATTATTCGAGCATTCCATAACATTCCAGAACATCCCGGAACATTTTGGAATGTTGTGGAATGTTCGGGAATAGGGAATCAGGAACATCATTGTGGAACATTCCAGAATACTCTTGAATGTTGACCCTGAGCGAAGCCGGGTACCCCAGCTAGTACATGAATAAAAATAAGTAAATATTAATAAGTAAATAATAATCAGTAAATAGTAATAATCATATAATAATACACATATAAAATTAAGTAAATATTAATAAGTAAATAGTAATAAGTACATAATAATAAAAATAGGTAAATAATAATAAGTAAATAAAATTATGTAAATAGTAATAAGTAAATAAATAAATAAAATATATTACGGCTTACAAGTAAGATGTATAACTGTTGACTTACAACTAAGACTTATAGCTAGTGTTTTGTTGTTCACATTATCAAAACAATAGAGCACATTGAAATTAATCAATTAAGAAAACATTATCATTTAAATACGAGGAAACACATTATAAACGTAAAAACCTCACAGAATAGAGAATTTTAATTATTTTTTAACTAAATCGGTTTTAACGATAATAAACCATTATTTTTAAAAACGCGTGCAAATTTGAATGGGAGGGAAGTAAATAAAACCACACAAAAAAGTTGTCACAAAAATAAAAACTAAGAATACTTGTAGAACTTAATAATAACATTATTAAATATGATTTACATTAAATTTACAAAAAAAAATTAAATGGAGTTCTACGAATTAAAAACAAAACAATTAATAATTATAACTAATGACTTACGTCTATGACTTATAACTAGTGACTTACAATTACTTAAGTATAACTAGTGACTTAAAACTAATACATATTTATGACCAAAAATGCTGCAAAATGACTTACAACTATGGCTGAACACTTTCGATCTACCATCAGAATATGATGTAAAGTGAGATCTGGAGTTCTCTCTTTCTAAAACATATGTCTGACCTTAAGAGAGAGAGAGATAGAATGGGTATTATGAGGACCGTAATTTAGTTCCCGATAAGGAACGACTAGAATCTAAGGGTTAAAATTAGCATGCACAAGTATTTACAATCTTTAAATCTTTTAAAATTTACAATTTACAATTGTCTCAATCTTTACCCCGACCTTATTTGTCTCACCACCCACTTTTGGACTATATTTTTCATCAGCGCCCCCAATCCTTAATCTAAATATATACATTGTGACTGAGAGATAATAACTCTCATTTCCGCAGTCGACTCTATACCCCGACACGATCTTTTCATCACACATGTTCTTCATTATAATAGCTCTTTTCTCTTGGTAAATATTTATATGTACATTTTACACATTGTATTATTTAGCACATTAATTTTTTTAAATAAAAATCGAAGTAAATCAAATTTTATAATGTTATCATCAAGTTCTGCGAGTATTTTAATTTTTAATTATTGTTACAGCTGTTTCGGCATTCAAAACTATTTTCAAAGTGTGGTTAGGCCACGTTGAGACGACTCACTTACACGATTTTATTTACTCCAGCCCAATTTTAATTTGGACGGTGTTTAAAATGATTTATTACCGGTAAAACCGATTTACTTTGAAAACAATTGTGTTAATTGAAAATTCTCAAATACTTGCAGAACTTAATAATAACATTATTAAAAAAAATTAAATGGAGTTCTACCAAACAAACACAATAACAATTAATACTACATTAAAGTTCACCCAACAAACAGGTCCCGAGAAACCAGGTTGGGTGTTACAACACTGTAAAGAAAACTATAACAAAAAAACTATTAATCCATCTATAAATCAATAGAATAATTTTGTTGCATGATTCTTTCAAAGGAAAATTTATTAAAAATATTTTTGTTGCCCTCACCCCCCATTTCAGCCCTTCACCGTCCCCTTGTAGCCCCTCACCACCCCCTTGGATCTCTCCAACGCCCCTTGGGGGGGTGATATCGCCCACGCTGGGAATCTCCGAGGTAGATGGCTCAACTCTCACAAATTCCTCGATCAAAAGAGACGAGGTTTCAAAAACCCCAACCTTAATAATACAAATAAAAAATAGACATGTTCAAACGCTGATTGATTAAAATTAGTATTAAATAAAACAAACACTCTTTTATAAACCACAAATTTTTTGTATTTTTACTCCAACCGGTTTCGCTTCGATCATGCTTTGTCAGGGCAAATATAATAACTAAATAATAATACATACAGAGTTATCGTATATATATAGGTACAAAAAACAATAGAGTGAGACAGATGTATTACAAAAAAGAGAGAAAAAAGAATAAAATATTAGAGGGAGTCAACAATATTATTACATTAGAACGTATTACATAATAATGTATTACATAACAATACATATTATTTCTTCGTAGTTATTTTGTGGTGTCATAATCAACAAATTAATACGAATTACTTTGTTTACACCGCTGTTTTTAATATATAAATATTTTTAAAAAAATCATTTGTCTACAATTATTATTATTTTTAGTATACTGTGTATCCTGATAAGGAAAGTTTCGCTTTCAAAACGTGTTGATGTTTACATATTAAAAAAAAGGTGGTGTAAACAAAGTAATTCTTATTAAATTATATATATTATTGTTGTTTCCCTCTTACACATAATACTCTTCAATTGTTGTCTCCCTCTAATATTTTATTCTCTTTTCTCTCTTTTTGTAATATATCTGTCTCACTCTATTGTTTTCCGTACCTCTATATATATATATACAATATTAATGCTCTGTATTATTCTTTAGTTATTATATTTGCCCTGACGAAGCTCTATCTAAGCGAAACCGGTTGTCGTAAAAATACAATAAATTTGTGGTGAAAACCACAAAGTGATTGATTCTTATGAAAATAATAATAATAGTATGTTGAAAACTGTGTACTTCGAGTGACAAGGACCACCAGCAATTTGATGTGTTCTATGTAAAAAATAAATAAAAGCATAGATGATGAATTCAAAAGTTATTATCAGAAGAAAAATCTCATACCTTCTGCGGTATTTGGTCCCATTTAGAGTCCATGGTCAAACTTGGCTCCACAACCTCAAAGTCCATTCCGAGGGTTAGTCGAATTTGTCTCCTGGGACCGTGCTTCAATCTCAACTGAAACAAACAACACAATCTAGTCATAATCAGTGGCGGTTGGTGGCTTACTTCATTGGGAGTTCAATCGAAGATTAAAAAAAACCCCTCATCTATAAATCTTACATCGGACCTTTTCATACTTAATCATATTTCACCCTAAACCTAAAGGAATTTCATAACATCACTGCATCAGAGATTAGCGACCTAGCAACAAGATTCAATTTGGCGATTCATTAAAGCGTCTGTGACTAATGAATATAATATGGTAGGTTATAAAAAAAATCTTTTTTTTTTTTTTTAATAGTAACTCCACACAGGAGACCCTGAGGGAAATAATTTCCCTCAAGGCCTATATCATCTTTGGGGATGCTGTGTAGAGGGTCTTCTAGAGGATAGGAAGTAGTGAACTTGGGTCTTGAAGAGACCAATGTTGTAGGATGAAGGAAACACAGAAGCTAGCAGATCATTCCACAGCCAAGCTGTTTGTTGAACACTAGAATGAGTCGTTGAAGCGTACCGTTCTCATGTGACAAATGTCAACCGTGTACAAATATTGGGCGCGCGTTTGGCGTGTTTTCTGACTATGCACCGGTGCCAAAGGGATCAATGACACTAGTTCCTCAGAGCATCTACCATTAAAATACCGGTAGAACAAGGACAGCATTCCCACCTGACGTCTGTGCTCCAAAGATTACAGTCCGTTTATTAAGATAGGCGAATCTATCAAACGGACCGTCCGTTTCTGCACAGAGTCAAGGGTTTTTTACATATTTTAAATACATATGTACAAAAATCATAATTCACGGAAGAGAATGAACATTTTTTTAATATACACAGGTAACATCTTCAGTAACTCTAACTTATTTTAATAACAATGAAAAGCACAATGATCACAGAAAAATCTATTGATTTTTTGCAAAATACTATTCCGTACAAATTTGGTGTTAACAAACACCATAGTCGCTGTGCACTCGGGCAGCTTACAGATTCCTAAAGGTTGGCACACTTCCACAGTTTGTCACTGAAGCGCCACGAGTATGGAATTCTATGAACTATTTCTTCGAACAAAAAGTCCCATAGGCGCTGAATTCAAAACGTATGTGTGGAATAATTTCGGACTCGCTCTCGAGCAGTATTAATAGGGACGGGTGGATTTTTTAGCACGGAATTTGAATAGCGTTCTGTTTTAAAGCGTAGTCAAATTATAATACATGTTCGCATTATAACATTATCTTTTTTATGGGAGTTCACTGCACAATTAGGGAAAACAGCTACTGGTAAATAATATAACACATAATAATAACAGATTAGCGGAGGATGGAAACTACATATGTATATAAACTCATGTTTTCAGACAATCGTATGCATAAATTGAAGAAATGCACCCATAAATTGCTTAGCTAGGCTAGCCGGTTAGTGCTTACCTAAAGTCATTAAATAGAAACAGTTTAAAAATTCACGCATCGGTGCGCAAATGCGTCCACAGCCCGCAACACTGTAAATAACTAAAAGTGTAAAAATAAATAAAAAATGTTAATATCTATTAAAAGCTTCTTACGCTTTTTAAGGTTATTTTATAAATATTTTCCAGTATTAAAAAATATTAATATTTCAATAAATACCAACTCTTCTTGTGCCACCAATCTTCTAATAAATGCAACATCAATAGAAAAGGAGGATAAAATAGCAACTGTAAAACTATCATCGCTATACTTAAATTTGCTAATAAAACTGTGTTCATGTGAAGCGACCTGCCAGCTGCAGGTAAGTATGTTTTTCTGTATCTGTTTGTACATAATTAGATAGAGGATTGAAGTAATATTTGAACAGTGCCCTTGAGGTGATTTTTCACAAAAACGGCGCTATACAAATCATCCAATTATTATTTTTATTGTTTAAGAGCTATCAAGAACGGTAACCAGTTAAAACAGAAGTGACAAAACAGAACATGGTAAAAAATAAAATAGGTTGGAACAGTTAAGTTTAGAGAAATACTGTAGAAATATATATATATATATATAATATGGTGTAATAAGATGGCAATACGCTATACACTAGCGCCCCTAGCGGCGCGCATTGGCAGAATTACTTTTTTTCATACATTTTAACAGATTTTCTTTGAAATATATTCTTAATAAATCATAAAAATCGAAAAATCATAAAATACGCATACGCCTTTACTGCTTTTTTGACCGTAAATGAAAAAAATATTTAAGACGATATTAAGTTTGTACTAACAGTTATAAACCTCGCTGCTCGAAGCTCGCTCTCGGTCTGGTGGTTTAGAAATGGAATAAAATACTCAAATAAATTGTGAGAAATTTTCTTTTATTTCTTATTTTCAGTTCAGTTCAGTTCAGTTCTGATCATTAATTATTATTTACATATTATTTAATTATTTATATCTATTTAAAGCATACAAAAATGAAATTAAATAAATTGTATTTTATTCCCTTTCTAAACCACCAGACCGAGCACAAGGGTCGAGCAACGACACTTATAACTGTTAGTACAGACCTAATATTTTTCATTTATAAGCAAAAACGAAGTAAAATCATATGCAGGTTACCAAATATTTATTTTATGATTTTTCGATTTTTATAATTTATTAAGAACTAGCTGATGTGTACCTGACCTTGCTCTAGATTTTTTTTTTTTTGGGTGTCATAATTGATTTGACAGCGACAGTAATGCATTGTGACAACTACGAGTATTAGTATCTCTAAACAAAGAAACAATTTAAAAAATTTTTTCATTCGAAACATTTATTTTTTCAAAAAAAGTTCTCAAGTAGGTACCTACTTGTGTTTTCCATTTTAAAAATATTCTACCCAAACAGACCTTCGTTTGAGGAATATGTAATCTGTGGCTAACCAGAGTGGTATTATCTATGAGCTAACCTCCATACAACATGGCGGGTTCAATGTTTTTTCATACTAATTTGAAAACGTTATAAAAACAGTTTTACATATTGGATTTCATTCAAACTACTCTCTAAACCTTCCCGGCACGAATAAGAACAAACTGTGATATTTTCAGCGACACCGGTCGAGTAATTTTTGAGAAAATCGAGGACAGACAAACATTCACTTTTATATATAGATATGTTTCACAAAGAATCGATTAAAATGTACGAAAAAACCAATTCCGCCAATGCACTAGGGGCGCTAGTGTTTTTAGCGCTATTTCGACAGTATTTGGTATAGGTGAGGTTTTTTTTTCTTCCCTCTGTGTTCACTTTTCTATTTTGTCACTGTTCCATTTTGTCATGGAACCAAAGAATAGACAATGGTGGACTCACCCATCTCCAGCCCTTTGTTGGTGGCAGTGCGGGGCTCCCGGTGGGAAGGAGACTCTCCCCAAGGAGGTAGTTGACCAGTCTGGCCCGCGCGGGGCCCAGGGTCACGATGGAAGCGGGTCGGAGCCCCCCCTCGTGGGATATCCTGACCGCCTCCGCAATGGCCGATTCTAGAAAGAAAGATTATGTTCATTATGGTGAATATCGCAAAAAGCCAAGCGTGTCTGATCTCGGCAAAGGGGGTGGTCAATGACTGTCTGGTGCAATTTGATGGGACCACCCTCCCCAATAAAGACTCCATTGAAATGCTTGGGTAAGTATTTTAGACCAGCTCTATTATCGCAACTCTATAAAAGCCCGAGTAAATCTAGTTTCCAAGAAACCGAGCGTCTTGTATAGGGCTAGCAGATTCTTCAATAGTGACTAACTGCTAACCCTGTACAAATCTCAAGTGGGCAGTTCATCTGATTGACAATCCAATGTTTGACAACCGATTGCAATCTCTAATGCACAGGCGCAATGTAGGTATGCTGAGTCTGTTCTACAGATATTTCAATGGATCCTGCTCGAAGGGACTAGCAGTGTTGATCCCCTTCGCGCCGGTGTACATGCGTGAAACTCGACAGACACAAGCGGAACACCCAACAGTTGATGTCGGTTTCATGAGAATGGGTCGTTTCACTGTTTTTATGTAGTAAGTAGGCTGTGGAATGAGCTACCGACATCTGTCTTTCCTCCTATATTTAATCTGGGCGTCTTCGAGGCCCGCATCAACAAATCCCTTCTTACAGTGTGCTCCTTGACCCACCCCAGAACAGGTTGATAGTTCCCCTGTATGTGCTCCTCTACCTTTTGAGGTGTCACATACATTTTATTTCATTTTTTAATGATGTAAAATCCCTCTGTGGAGTCATATTTATTAAATTAATAACAATTACTTTGTTTAAAAGCTAATTATTATTATGAAGGAGCTTGCTTGTAACCAATAAGGAACTCCAGTGAAAAATATAATGGATTTAAAAATATATATTCGTATAGATCAGCAAATGCCGATTCTGAATATATAACTTTCATTGTATATAATTATACATAGATTTTATAAATAAAAGTGAATTAAAAATCGTACCATCAAAACACCATGTTCTGTTGGTACCACTGCTTCTGACGTCACACGTGCAGTTTTCGAGCCCAACTTATAACTAGATAAGATTTTTTTCCGCTTTTTATAATCTATGGCTTATAATTTCGCTGTTTGCAGTGTTCATTTCGCTCGTAAAATAATTATGTTTGTTTATTGCGACTACTTGAGGGTTTTTGCTTGAAAATTCATAACAATTTTAACGAATTTGTCTACTTAATAATCTATACCGCTTGCACAAAACAACAACATCATTGGCACTTTGATGATTATTTTATCAGTTATTCTGGAAGTGGAGGATTTCTAATGATACCTCAAACCTATTATTTCTTACAATATATTTATTTTTATTTCTAGCCATTAAAGATCAAAACTATTTAATTTATTCAACCTATTCATGTCACCGGCTGTTTGTCAAGTTCACAGATGAGAATGTGTCAGTTTTCGCGCATGCGCCAGTTTTCGCGCATGCGCCAGTTTTCGCACATGCGTAGAACACTGATGGAAGCTATTAACGCAAGCGATTCTGATTTGCCTTTCAAACATAATTTAAAGCATTAAAGGACTTAAAAGACTTTCTTTGAACGCTGATAAATTGTTAATTAGTTGCGGATATGAATATATTTTTGCACTTTGGTACAATGCACCTAAAATAGTAACGGGATGCTGATATTCTACAATGTTTCCTTCAATTAAAAGCAGTTAAATTTGAGTATAAAGTTCTCGAAGTTTTGTATGGAATCCATATAATATCGATTACCGCCTATTGAATCGCTAATCCGGCTGCTCCTGTGACATCACACCCAACAAGCGATAGATTTCGTGCGTTTTGGTGGGCTTTAAAAAATTTAAACTTTAACAATTATTTTAACCATGAAAACGAACTTAAAAAAAAAAATTAAATAAGCAGAAAATTAAGTTAGGATGTCAACATTATTAAAAAAAAAAATTAAAATGGACTGGAGTTCCTTATTGCGCAAACTGTCTGTAACATCCCTTTTTTTAACAAAAACATAATTATTGAAACATTTCCTACTGTACTAGCTATATAGGGGCGGGATCAAATTGTTAATTTGTATCAAATGGTAAAAAATCGTCCCATTAGAGGTAAAAGTCACCATGTGTTATATAGCTATTGCTCTTAATGAGTTTTAGCTCTAAAGAGTCTAAAGGGACGAAATAATGGTGCCAAATTGAAAAGATCTAATGGCTACACAAGGGCCATATGGTTCTGCTTGTTAATTTATATTAAATGACCCAAATCGTCCCATCAGAGGTAAAAGTCACTATGTGTCATACAGCTAGTATTGCATGGCACTTAGGCACTTAATGAGTTTTACCACTAAAGGGATGAAATAATGGTACCAAATCGAAAAGATCCCCTGGCTACACAAGGACCAGTGTTTATAGTTCTGCAATTCAAAATTCCAGTTCCCAAGGAGCCTTTCAATGTCATGAGAATAGAAGAACAATTTGTTATTTATTTTGTAATCTCACCCAGAGGAAAGAGATTCATGTGAGACACATCCTTGAGGCATTTCTGCGTCTCGCCGAGTATTTTGTGGAGTTGCCTCCGGTGGGAGTGGAACCTCCTCAGCTCCTGGGCCAGCCCGCCGCCCTCTGACCGGACGCCGCGCCGCGCCATGGTACCTTAGAGACCTGGATGAGAAACAAAAACGAGATTAGAGATATTAAAGGGAAAGCCAGGGTTAAATGAAACTTTTTAATTATAAAAAATTAAGCAAAATATAGATAATAAGGTCAATCAATATGGCTTGTCAACGGGTGCCTATATTTTATTATGGATATGTTTTTTATACATTATAATTTTCATCTGAATATCTATACATTTTCTGTCATTACTCTTACATACATTTCGATCCTCCCATTCAATCACCATTTAAATTATTTCGTATTAAAAGAGCAATATTTAGAAAAAAAACATTAGTGTTTCTTACTTCATGCACCTTTACCAATAGTTTTCTGTGTTGCCCATTTAATCCCAGAATGGAAGCGAAGAGTCAATTTTATTTTGGCCAACTTCAAACTTATTTTACACTGAAGTGCTGACCAATCGCCTTAAAATTATTTCCCTATTCTAAAAAGTAAATACAAACTAATGGTCCTCTGAATGGAAAATAGCTTCTCTAACAAAAGGTCATCAGTACTCATTAATACAACCGTTTATTCCTGTCAAGCCCTGGTTTCATAAATACACTTGCATGCCAAAAAAATATATTTCCTCCATAACTCGAATGAGACTAGGTCACACTTCTTGTCTTAGTCATCTCGCCAGATTCCATATAGTCAGCTCGCCTTACTGTGATTGTGGGTCAGAGGACACTCTGGACCATAATTTCTTTGAGTGTCCTATCAATGACCAATTTCCAAATTTTATGCATGAATTGGTAAAACTTAAAATTGATCTCCCTACCAGTATTCCCTGCCTTCTAAGTCTCAACTCCCCCCAAATTAACAATTTATTAGCAAAATACATTTATAAAAATGGCATTAAAATTTAAGTCATTGGGGATTAAAACACACATAAATTTACACTGTTTAACTTATCTAACTTATCTGCTTCAATTTTATTTGCCCAAATATTATATCTTGTTTAAAAGTAACTAATTTTAAGAACAATCTGTACAATTAAAATCTAACTGATTATACATGGCCGAGATCGCCCTTAATGGGTGAAAGCCAATAACATAACAAAAAAAAAAAAAAAAATTAACTTTCACAATAGTGGTAAGCGAAGCGGCTCGGTTTAGTGAGCCGGATCACTAAATCAGCTCTTTGTAGTGTACCGGTTCGGTGATCCGGCTCGATTGAACGACGGTTCGCGTCCCCCCGCACCATGCCCTGACCCTCGTTCCCTCGGCCCTCCTAAAGACGTCCTTAAGACGCTCTTATACGATACTTTTTTCGTCCAGTTTTCATGTGGATTGTCTTTACAGAGAGCTGATTTAGTGATCCGGATCACTAAACTGAGCCACTTCGCCCACCACTATTTCACATTATCAAATCCTATCTCTCGTATAGACATCTTTTCAACATATATTGAACCTTATTCATGGAGTTACATTTTTTTACATTATTTGGCATTAAGTTAAATATCTAAGGTATATTTATTTATTTATTCTTTAATTTAAATATTTAAAAAAAAAAAAAAAAACATTAGACACCCATCTCACTAGGACAATCCTGTGTTGAGATGAGCGGCTTTACAAAACCCAGGTGATAGACAGCTTTCTTTGAGGTCAGCAGATTTGAATGCTGCTAACCGATTAGTTGAACCGTCTCGGTCAAATAAACCCGTGTACTATGATCGCGCTTTTTGTATATCGGGCCCGGTCATCTGGAATAAGCTTCCCCCAAATATTGCTAACATTCAGAATTTAGCAGAGTTCAAACGGGTATTGAAAACAAAATTATTCAAAAAATCCTATCCGACATAAAACATAAATTCATGTACGTAGAAACATAATTTCAGGACATTTTTTCTTTCTTTTTCTTTTTCTTTTTCTTTCAATCCTCCATAGCTTATTTAGTTGCGGTTTTCTCTCCTTGTTATTTAATTTCATTAGTATTCAGTGAAAACCATGTATATAATTTTCTCTTGTTATTTGTACCTACTACATATTTGATTATTTACACCATTAGTTTCTAAATTGTTATTTTATAATACCTGCTCATGAATATTGTATGTCATAGTATTAATTTGCATATTGTATATATATTATAATAACAGATATACTATGTAGTATATCTGTTATTTTACAATTAGGTTAGGTTAGTTAGTGTAAAGCGCACTTGAGGTGAACCTTCACAAAACTGCGCTATAGAAATTAACTCTTATTATTATTATTATTATTACAATATAATAATAATAATCAGTAAATAGTAATAAGTAAATAATAATTCATGAATAATAATAAGTAAATAATAAGTAAATAATAATCAGTAAATGGGCATAAGCATATAATAATACATATTTAATATTAAGTAAATATTAATAAGTAAATAGTAGTAAGTGCATAATAATAAAAATAGGTAAATAATAATAAGTAAATAAAATAACGTAAATAAAATAACGTAAATAGAAATAAGTATATAATAATAAAATATTGTATTCCAACGTTCTCCATCCGTACTTATTTATATATTTCGGAATTATTAATCCATTGTTGTTTGTGAATCTAGTATGTATTATATACTGCCTCTTTAGACCATAGCAATAATTAATCCGTCTTACTCATAATGAATCCTTATTATAGCGATGGTATAGCTATGCCAGCAATAGGGCCCTATACCACTCGTGTTAAAATCGTCACTCATAATTATATTTATGCCTAGAATAGCTATACCAATGGTTTATGGGTTATGATTTTTTTAGTCTGGCATCACTCTGCCCAAACCTTAAAAACACAACATAGTTTTGAACTTTAATGGCTAGAAATAAAAATAAATATATTATGCATTGTAAGAAATAATAGGTTTGAGGTATCATTAGAAATCCTCCACTTCCAGAATAACTGAAGAAATAATCATCAAAGTGCCAATGACGTTATTGTTTTGTGCAAGCGGTATAGATTATTAAGTAGACAAATTTCGCAGGTGGCGCCGTGTTGCTAACTTCACGTTTCTTCAGATGTCCATAATATGATTATTTTAAATATATTGCCGCACTGGGGCGCACACATTGCAGAACGGTTAAAAGAATGTTATGGTGTTTTTATTATATAGGAACATTACTCAGTATTGAGGTTTTACTTTACAAACTTGGACATTATGGAACAGTTGCAAACCGGAACATTAAAGAAAAGTTAAGAAAAGTGAAGGGGAAAAAAAGTTTTTATATGGGATTATTGGGGACATTTTTGCATTTCAGTCTTCAAGCGACCGAAAAGACCAAAACATCTGTACTGGACGTAGTTAATTTGTATGTTAATTTTAGGCAAATTTAGTATGAAGATGTGTAATTCTAAATAAATCGTAAAGGTCACATAGCGTCACACTAGGCGCGATGAAGCGAAATTTCCCGGCATAGAGATAAAGAAGACAAAGTCCAAGCACGAGCACTTCTCGTCTTCGTTTCTACGCCACTGAGTGACGTTTTCTCATGCCTAACCCGACGAGTCGCTACTGACCGATAACGGGACACTTCCCCGACCCCCGCCAATCCTACCGCTTGTCCGGCGACGGTCTCGGTCCTTGGGTCGGGCCCTGATTGGCTGGACTGCTCGGCGGCCTACCAAATTGGCTCGATTCATTGTAAAACTAGTAAACGTATATTGTTTTAGACAATTTCTGCAGATGTAATAAACAGATCTTAATAAATGAAGTTTGCAAACCTGTTTACGAGTATCCGCGGAATAGAATTAAGCTCTATACCTTGTCAATTTTAATTATGTTATAAACCGGCTGCAAAGTTCCAGTACCCAACTTTGCATGCCATTATATTTGTGAAAATCATTTGTATGCCTTTAATAAAAATCTGGTGAAGAGCAGGAGAGGCTTAATCGAATCTTGAAGTCGAGGTCCACAACCTAATTTTTGAATATAGTCGATACGAGATTGTCTCTGTCCCCCGCAGCTCAAGAAATAACTTGGGGGGCAAACGGTTCGCTAGACCGGCCGTCGGTGACACGGTATAGCAACCGAGTACTAGACAAAATCGCTAAATTAAAAAAGCAGAGCTCACCACTGGACCGACCCTTCCGCCTTCGCCTGCCTCTTCACTGGACCCTTCAGACCGACTTGGACTTCTACTCTTCACCCCCTGGCCCTCTCCTACTTTAATGCAAAGTCGATCGCCTTTCTCAAGGCGCCCCCCCACAACATCTTCTAAATGTGCGGCAGGTATTTACAGAACCTGTCCCGTACAACATCTTTTCACTATAATTATCAGAAACAACTTTACCTCATTGAGAGTTGCAATCAATAGAAATTATAGAGGTTTTGAAATACATTCAATACCAGTACAATATTACCAATGCCGAATAAAAATTAATACAGACTAATTTTATTAGAAAGTTTAATTTTTTTAAATTTTTTGGGTACAAGGTTTAGGAAGCGCTGATGTAACCTACACATTTTTACTTTAATATTTTGTTTAATAAACACATCACTAATGAAGATATCACAACAAAAAGTAAACAATTTCAAACTTTGCTAGTGGGCCCCCTGGCTTCTTGAAAAATCAATTCAATATTACTAATGCTTAACATAAAATACAGAAATTAATCATTGCGACAGAAATGCATAATAACACTTTGCACGTGATCGTATCATATGTGTGATACGGCAAGAAATTACCATTCATAAGCGGCCATATCACAAGTCTGATACAGCAACTTTGGTTGCTGAAAATCAGTGGCATGCACAGAGTTTGTAATCAGAACAGATAGTAGGAAAAAACAGGGAATTAAAAGATGTTTTTAAAAAAATACCCCAGACAACACATTTGTGCGAATTGTCTCTAAGAATGGCAAAGCTGTTGGATGTAGCCGATGTTGATTGGGAGATTATCTTAATTCACATCTGGATATATAAAATATCCATATTTTTTCTGCTAAATTAACACAGACAATGTTTTGAAAGAAAGTCAACAAGATATTATCATTATTTCGTTAGTAAATTTGTTCTAATTCATATATGTACCGACAGATGGCACTGGTTGCTACATTTGCTGACATTGCTGAAAAGCACTGCTTTTGAGACACTAACACAAATGAGTCGTCGAGTGACACGCATTGCGCACACATGCACGTTTGAATGTATTGAACATTTGAATATGACGTTTACGTCATTTTGCATACTTAGTTTCTGCCTTTGAAACGTTATAGTGGTGAGGTCGGTATGGCACGCGCAGCACTGCATTACATGGTTGGTACGTCGTGCATATTTTTAAAAGATTAATTTATTTGTACATTTAAAATTGATTATTTTTTATGCGAGTAAGGTAGGGTGGGCAGTGCTTGTGCCTATATAGACAGTGTGCCTCTACCAATAACACAGCGCTCTTCTAAAATATAAAATTTTTCCACTCGCCAGAATATTCCGAAAAGTATCACGATGCTGACCTATACTGAAACTTATTAAACATGAATCACATTTCATAAGGGAAAATGATAATCAAATGCATGTCAGGAATGCACTATTTCGCGGGAGTTCATAGCGGTTTTGTTAATTATATTTATAAGTCTTCTTCTTCTTCGTATGGTGAAGGGGAGTTGGTGGAGGTCATAGTGGGATGCTGAGGTTATTCAGCCAGTCGACGGCATCGGGAGTCACTTGGTTCAGCACAGATGTGTCATAGGGAAAATGATAATCAAATGCATGTCAGGAATGCACTATTTCGCGGGAGTTCATAGCGGTTTTGTTAATTATATTTATAAGTCTTCTTCTTCTTCGTATGGTGAAGGGGAGTTGGTGGAGGTCATAGCGGGATGCTGAGGTTATTCAGTCAGTCGACGGCATCGGGAGTCACTTGGTTCAGCACAGATGTGTCATAGGGAAACTGATGAAGAGGATAATCTTTTACGATGTGTTCTGCTGTTTGAATATGTCCACATTCACAAAATTCTGAATCCTTTGGGCCCCATTAATGCATCATTTACACACAGTGGCTGTGACTGCACCGGATGCGGTTTAATGAGGTCCACGTCTTCCGAGAGAGAGAGAACTCTGACAATTTAATAGTAGGGTCTACAACAAGGTGCTTGTTTTTCACATCGGAAGTCTGCCACTGAGTTTGCCACGACTCTATATTCAATGAAAAAAATATTTACAAGTGATCATGGTGCATCTTGTGTCCAGACAGCCGTAACATAAAGTACCTTTTTGTATGGAGTTCTGTTTGTTTTTATAAACATCTCGAGAAGTTTTTTAGTTATGGATTTGATTCCATATTAAAAATCATAATAATAATAATAATGTTTTATTATCTTATTTTTTTTATAACAAAATAATAAATAAAGATATCCTCAGAGGGATTTCCCATGCTGAGGATTTCATTTACAAAATATTAAATTACATTATATTAAATTGATGAAAACAATAAAAATAATTGTTAGGTGAGGTGTTTTAAGTGCAGTTGAGTGGTTTCGGTGTTAGTCTGTATTTGGTGTTAACATATTTTCTATTTCAGATCTACCTATGTAACGTATCCAGTGTTTTATTTGATTTTTAAATTTATTATGGTTGTTGAGATTTTTAAAGGATAGTGGGATTTTGTTGTAGAGTTTAGTACCATAGTATAAGAAGTTTTTTTGTCCAAATGTTGTGTTTGTGGTTCCTTGTTGTATGTGTTTTTGACTCTGAGATCTAGTTGCATGTCATAATCTTTTATTTTTATCTGACATGATAAGTGATGTTCAAGTGCTCCAGTTTCATGATAAATTACATATTTAAAAATAAAAAATCTGTTCAGCATGTGGGTATTGACAAAAAAGATTGAAATGATATATCTTTACAAACTGCTAAAGCAGATACCTGGCCTATTCAAAGCTGACTTACGCACCTACACATGTTATTCAACCTAATGAATAGAAGTAATTACCAAATGTAAATAAAATATTACGCAATGAGGAGGTTGACTCATAAATTTATTGAAATTACATACTTATTTGCATCTGGCCTCCATACGAAGAGGGCTGAATTGAGGTGAATTGTTTACTAAATACAAATAATTATTGTTTAAAACACTAAATTAATTTACTCTGTTTAATAATTGTAACGATTGTACTACTGGCGTCTTGTATGAGAGACAGCGTAAAAGGGGGGACAACAATCAATGTAGGTATATACGAGCGTGCAAGGTTGTCCAGTGCCTCTTCGTCATCGTCACAATTTGAGAGGCGGAAATGGGTACGGCCGCCCAGGAGATCATTCATTGGAAAACCAATCAACCAAAGTGGTTCGCTACATTTTGGTGACTTAGCAGGGGTGTCCGGGTTCATGGGGTGAGGTTAGTCTAGGTCTTGGCGGTGTATGCGTCTGCCCATCATGTAAAAAAAAGCTGATTTTGGGAGATCTCTTGACCTCTCCAGCCAGACTCTCGACCCAACCTAACCTTCCAATAAATATAATATCAATAACAAATAATATTTAAACAGTAACTGCAATATGATGCAATGCGCAGTGTTTTCTAATATTGTGTCCTGTGCGTTCAAAATCATATCTTCTCAAGCTAAAACTTTATAAAAAAACATGCTAATTTGGATTGACCTGCCAGGTAAGTATATGTCTCTGTACCTGTTTGTACATAATAATGATAATAATCCTAGAAAGTACAGCGCCCTTGAGGTGATTTTTCACAAAAATGGCGCTATACAAATCATCAAAATATTATTAATATCGCCTTGCACCGCGGTGGGAGGGATGGATTAATACGCCTGTAACTCCTAGACACACTGACCCTCAGATTCCTACCCACCCCTTATTCCTACCTCTGCTTTTTCCTTTAAAAAAAAAACCCTCCACGTAGCATGCCCAAAGATGACATAGACCCTGAGAGACATTATTTTCCTCAGAGACCTTCGTGTGAAGCAAATGCAAAAAAAAGGCCTAGATTTTTAGGCCATTGTACAGTAAATTGACAATTATTCCGCTATCCCAAAATCATAGTAAAATCTTAAATGTGCCAGAGATACATAGATTTTATAATTCAGATTTATATAATTATTATGTACTAGGAAGGAATTGTTGGGCGGAAAAAATCCTTAATTCATCACTGACTATATTGGTCATTGATGGTGGCATGATGTCATTTTTCTATTCTAATATAATAGTTTTGTTATCAAGGTGGTGATATTGTTGGGGAATCCTAATGTACCAACATATCAATGTATACATATATGTATAGTGACAGACATTCAACAATACCTCTGGGCCTGGGCCGTAGCCACAAAGAAGCTGCAACTTAACCACTTCATAGTGAATCATCAATCCAAACTAAATGACATACCATTAAATTATGGAGCAATTTCACCTATAAACTTAACTAACTGATCATAACACCGTTTCGCTGGAGAATTTTAGTTTGGTTACAAACAGCAGACGACCTCACGCGACGCGTGACAGTATAATACCAAATCTAAGTACAGGAATTACCGTATTTAAAAAATAAAAAAAATTATTTATAAAATACATGATATTTAATGGAGACATTTACATGGAGTAGATACATTAGATCACCATACTAGGCGGCTGCCTGTTTCATGGTGACCAATGGAGTATAGTTACTTTGTATGAAGTCTAGTGTAAACATGTGGATTTATTTTATTAATTATATTAACATTCAGACAATTGGAAAAATTATAAAAGAAATTAGAATACAGAAAGGAGAAAAAGACATGGGTAAAGATTAGATCACAAAAATATACTTTTTTTTATATGTGCAAGCATGCACACATGTGCACATTTGTATGAAGTTTAGTGTAAACATATGAATTTATTATATTAATTATATTAACATGCCAAGCATGCACACATGTGCACATTTGCATGAAGTTTAGTGTAAACATATGGATTTATTATATTAATTATATTAACATGCCAAGCATGCACACATGTGCACATTTGTATGAAGTTTAGTGTAAACATGGATTTATTATATTAATTATATTAACATGGTGACAATTGAAAAAATTATATTTTGCTTGCCACTTTGTGAGCTCTACAAAGTGTCTATTGTTTGTAATGTCATTGGGAAAACCTAGTATTATTTTATTTTTATTTTCACTTACTTAACTTTATGGAAAATACAGTAAAAATTCAAAAATATTTTCGAATTTCTTTTTTTTTTTTTGTAACAAGAAAAAAAAAATTCTAAATATACGAAGCTATTTTGGGGAAACTGCTTATGATATATTAATTTTTATAACACATTATCTGGTAAGACAGTACAATTTATAAAATAATAATTTTGCAAAGCCCAAGTCAGTAATTACAAAATAACACATTAAATCCAAGCTCCGGTTTTTAGCGATTTCTCAGCTGAAAATCTCGGCTTTCAAGAGGAAAGAGCAAAAATAATAAGTTATACTATTCACATTGTTCTAGAGAGAAAGATACTCTAAATATAATTAAATCAAATATGAAAAGACAAATAGGTACTTCCTAAACTTCTTCCCTTTTTAATTTTTTCGCCACCAAAAGCATCATTAAAAATATAATAAAAATACCGAATGTAACTAGGTCTTAATAGCTCAATTGGTATAGGCACTAATCCCGGTAAGACTAGAGGATCTGGGTTCGAATCCCAGTCATGACTGTTACCTATTTATTTTCTGTATATTCGTCTATTTCATATTTCCATTGAGAGTTGTTGATAGTATCTTCTGCAATGATAAATTTGACAATTAGGGACTCCAGTCCATTTAAAAAAAAAAAAATTATTAATGTTGACATCCTAACTTAATTTTCTGCTTATTTAATTTATTTTTTTAAGTTCGTTTTCATTGTTAAAGTTAAAAATTTTTAAAGCCCACCAAAACGCACGAAATCTATGGCTTGTTGGGTGTGACGTCACAGGAGCAGCCGGATTAGCGATTCAATAGGCGGTAATCGATATTATATGGATTCCATACAAAACTTCGAGAACTTTATACTCAAATTTAACTGCTTTTAATTGAAGGAAACATTGTAGAATATCAGCGTCTCGTTACTATTGTAGGTGCATTGTACCAAAGTGCAAAAATACATTCATATATGCAACTAATTAACAATTTATCAGCGTTCAAAGAAAGTCTTTTAAGTCCTTTAATGCTTTAAATTATGTTTGAAAGGCAAATCAGAATCACTTGCGTTAATAGCTTCCATCAGTGTTCTACGCATGCGCGAAAACTGACGCATGCGCATCTGTGAACTTGACAAACAGCGGGTGACATGAATAGGTTGAATAAATTAAATAGTTTTGAACATTAATGGCTAGAAATAAAAATTATTATATTATGCATTGTAAGAAATAATAGGTTTGAGGTATCATTAGAAATCCTCCACTTCCAGAATAACTGAGGAAATAATCACCAAAGTGCCAATGACATTGTTGTTTTGTGCAAGCGGTATAGATTATTAAGTAGACAAATTTGTTAAAATTGTTGTGAATTTTCAAGCAAAAACCCTCAAGTAGTCGCAATAAACAAACATAATTATTTTACGAGCAAAATGAACACTGCCACAGCGAAATCATAAGCCATAGATTATAAAAAGCGGAAAAAAACCTTATCTAGTTATAAGTTGGGCTTGAAAACTGCACGTGTGATGTCAGAAGCAGTGGTACCAACAGAACATGGTGTTTTGATGGTACGGTTTTTAATTCACTTTTATATAACGATTTATAAAATCTATGTATAATTATATATAATGAAAGTTATATATTCATAATCGGCATTTGCTTATCTATACGAATATATATTTTTAAACCCATTATATTTTTCACTGGAGTTCCTTATTGCACTTAAATCAAACTGGTAACACCAACTATTAAATAACACAATGTCAGCTGTGATGGGAGTACGAAGTACGTAACTGTTATGTACCTACTCATCTGACCCTAAACTCTCTACCTACTTCTCAAATTCCAAGCTATTGTTCATCTAAACCTGACCATTATTAATTGTTTTTGTGCTTAATTCGTAGAAATCCATTTAATTTTTTTGTTTTTAAATTTAGTGTTATTAAAATTTTATAATGTTATTATTAATTTCTGCAATTATTTTTAGTTTTCATTATTGTGACCGTCAGTCGTCACAATGTGGATTAACCACAGTTTGAAAATGGCCTTAAATGCCGAAACAACTGTCACAATAATAAAAACTTAAAATACTTGCAGAACTTAATAATAACATCATTAAATTTGATTTAGACAAAATTTTTAAATAAACCTAACCAGACAGTAACGGCCGTTCTTCCCAACCTTACTGATCAACTGCTGAGCCGAAATTTTGCCTCAGCACTGTTCAAATGCACAAATTCGCCTTTCCCAACGAAATTCTCAGTCAAACTTGCGATCATGTTAAGTTATCGATTTCTGTGGATTAAAGTTCTCCTCAGTAAAAGACTAGTTACAAAAAGTGTCAACAGAGTGTTAAATGACAGTGTAAACGTCAAATGTCATAGATATCTATGGTCAAACGTCATTCCTTTCGCGAACTATTTTTTGTATCTATTGTGTATTGACAATTTGAATATTGAGAGCGAAAATGAAGATATTTTTAATGTAATACCAATAGCGGGTATGGGCAGCGAATATGAAGACAGCGACGATGAAAATATTATTGACAATTATTGATTGAAAATTGAAAGAACGCACGAAAGACAAACGTCAAAAAAGTCTACTTCCGTTTTCGCGGCATTTTAGTAAAAGTCAAGCTAACACTTTATTTTTAACATATACGTTTTTAAATATAAAATGTTGGTGTTTGTATTACAATATTTAAGACAAATAATACGTATTCATAAAAAATAGAAAATTAACTCGTCTATGCTAATTTAACATTGAAAGTTTTTACTTTGATGTCATTTAATTGACTATGAACGTGTGGGGGTACAATTATATTTTCCATAGAAGTGGGCGAGTCCTTCATAGACAATTTAGGAAGTTCAAAGATAAAAAATGTTTGGAGACAGTCAAATAGAGCGAATACTTAACAAAACACTTGGCTGATCGGTGGCTGAGATTGATCATTCGAAAAGTTGGGGAGAACGGCTGTAAGTGTCCCAAGACCATATCATTACAGTTAAAGTGTCCCACCTCAGAATTATAAATACCCTAATAAAACTATCTCGAAAGCAATTCCCAAAATCAATTGTAGATGTTCCATGGTCATTGCTTAAAATATAATGTGTCAAATCCTGTAAATTTTAAATTAATCAATTGTTCTCGGATATGCAAGACCCTTTTAATTATGACCGCCAACTTTCTAAATGTAACGGTGCAATTCTTTGTAAGTTTGCTTTAAAACCCATGTCTCCTATATCTCAGCTCATTATTCCTACATATAACAGCTAGGGTACACAGAGTACCTCAACTCATTCTTCTTACATCTTTGCTAGAGTACGTACACTATGTGCCTAGTTCATAATTCTTGCATCTAATAAAATACATAAACAAAGTATCTGACTACTAAATATTCAACCCGAGCCAACAAGGAGATGGAATATAATATACAAGTAAAGAAACAAAGATATATTCAGTAAGGAACAACTAAATGGTCCCCAAGCACAAGTAACGTATTAATAATAATAATAGTTCTTTATTCCAGAAGGTATGCAGGGGTAGTGCAATGCAATACGTTCCATAAGTGTACATAATATAAACAAAAAATAACAATATGTATGAAAAATAAAAGTAAGAAAAAAAGAAAAGAAAAACATACAAAAAGATTACTTCGTAAAATATGCAAAATAAGTTCACTAAGAGAGAAAAGAAAAATTAACAAATTTATGGTGGATATTTGATATTTAAATCGGTGCTCAAACCCGATAGGTACGAAACATAACATTCAAATTCTAAAATTTTGATTTAACAAATCTGAAACTAAATTCAAATCCAACAAATCTAAAATTCAAATTTAACAAATGAATTTATGCCTCAGTTCTTAAAACAGTTAGTGGTGTAATGGTCAACATACTCGTAGTTGCCTTCCAAGCGATTGATTATGGTTCAATTCTCAGCTGTGAAAAATTATTTTCAAAAGTTTATTTAAATTTTTTTATTTCGTTATAATAAAAAAACATATTAAATCAATTATAAACCATAAATCGAATGAAACGCAATATCGGTGATGTCATTCACTACAATGAACGTAATTCGATATATCATTGACCATTGGTTCGTTCACATGAATGGTTTGTTAGAATTAAGTATTGTTATCAATAAACAGAGGCAAAAACTTGCTTAGTACGTTAGATACACTCAGTATCGCCCCGGTGAAAGACCGCCATTCAGAATCGGAATATAGCTTGAAATGGCTTTAGTCATGTTTAGAGACCAGATCCGAATAGCCAGGTACTTCGACCTTCCCGTCTTCTTCCCTTCTCCGCATCATTCAGCCTTGCAAATGTATGAAAACACTCTCAACATACTACAAATTAGGGATGACATAGTCACACTGGGACCATTGTACAATAATCACATAAAAATAAAATCTTTCTGGTGGTTCCTACGTTATGGATGCTTTGTAGAAGAGAAACACAAGGTTTTTATTTTTTTAGTTTTTATTTAAGCAAACTTTGTGCATGATTTTGACCTAAGTAAATATTATAAGTATTATATAGGGTGACGTGCGGCACTTGTGTTTTTGGAAAGGACGCCCTGAAGGAAACGGGGGGTGGTCTCATTAGAAGGTGACAGGCGGAAAGCTTTTTATCTCAATAGTTTTCAGTCACAAACATGGTGGAGGAGTGTGCTTTTTGGGTAGAGGCCTACTTTTTACAAGCGCTCGATCGTCACCGTGCAGCGGGCTTTTCGTTTAAGGTTCACAATTCCCCCCGCGAACGTATTCCTTCCCGACAATCGATTTTAGGAGGGGTAGATTCTGCGTAAGTTCTGCGATAAGACAGCAAAGAGCCGTTACAATTCCGGAAAATGTCGAGAGTTAGAGCATCCTTCCTTCAATCTCCGCAGGATTCGGGCTACATCGACAGCCCCTTCACCCCTTTCGTATTTCACACGCGTTAACAACTTTTTTGACTGATTTTGGTAGGAACGTTGACTCTATTCATATACCTCTATGCCCTATGGCTAAAATTGATTTTTTTTAAAACAAATTAATTAGCGCCATCTGTGAGCTAGTATTACATTTTGTTTGGCCTTAGTATAATTACGTATTTCACTAGTAAAAAAAAAAGAAGGGATCCAACGTATTTTAAGAGATGGAATGTCGAGAAGTTCGACTATTTTGAAAAAGAAATAGTACAATATATAGACCCACGATCGATCATAAATACCTTCGCAGTCGACAAGTAGATCGCGATCGATGCACTGGCCATCCCCGCTGTATAAGGAATACGTAAGTATAATTCATATAGTATAAGAATATTGTCTAGTGTTCACAGTCCTCCTCAGTATGTATTGATTACCGGTACCTAGCATTTTAAGTAGGAAAATATCATGTAGTTATTGATATAAAATATTTATTCCCGTGTCTTTATCAGTTGTGGTTTTTGTGATAAAAGTGATTCAGAGAAACATTAAATTATATTTAAAAATATTTACATCTTTTTATGAGCTGAAGATTTCTACGGAAATAGAGAACAAATTATTGATGTCCACCAGAAAAATGTTACATATTGGATATATGAAAATTGGGATTTTATAAACAAAATAGAGTGACTACAAAATACATGTATAAGGTATATATTTGACCTTTGCAAATATGAACATATCGTATGTAAGTGTATTGAGTAAGATTAAAAGAGGGACGCTTAGATGATGCGGGCATGTAGAGCGAATGAATGAATAAAGGAGTGTAAGGAGAATGTATGACGCAAATGTGAATGGAAGAAAAAAAAACGGAGAAGCCCGAGGAAGGCATGGCACGATCAAGTGAATCAAATACTTGAGTCGGGCCATGTCAGAAGTCGGAATAACAGAAGAGAATGTATGAGACGTTGTATGAATGTGAACGAAGCAAGAAGTGTATGCCAAGATCGAGTTGTTTGGCGGTCCGTCCTCTCTGCCTACCCCTGCACCAAAAATGACTCCACTGGTTTCCCATCAAAACACCACGCAAAATACACACACTTTCCCTCTTCTACAGCATTCTAAACGCTGTTCAATTCACCTGATTATCTTCAAAATTTAAAAAAAAATTTATTTGAACAGGGGCTATCTCTATGCTCAAGTGATTCCCACGGAAACTGTCAATGATTACGCAAATATTAGGTCGTCATAATTAAGTGGATGACTTGTCCAAGAATATTTTTGTTTGAGAATATTTTATATATTCTGCGGGTAGTGAGATTTCTTAATGTAGCTACACTTAAAAAATATCAGTCCCCAACATCGAAAAAGTGCTCGAGCCGCCACCGATAATGAGTACGCATGGTTATAGAAAATAAATTAATTAATTACAGTCTATTAACTGTTATTCCACCTTCCCAATATTATTAAAGGGGAGAGGGACGTCGGAAAGGAATTATTTTGTATATAAAAGTATCAAATTATTCAATGACCTACCAACGGATATAAGAACAGAAACAAATTACGAAATATTCAAGAAATAACTTAAAATATATTCTAAACACACATCCTGAACCGTTGCATAATAGAAAATTATATATTTTCTTATATTCACATGTATATGTTAAAATGTATACTATTTTTCATTTCTCTCTTATTTAATATTTTGTCTCTGTATAATCTTGCTAATCCGGCACTTCACTATACTGGCACGTCCAGTAATCCGTCACTAAAACAAGGGACGTGCGAATATACTGAATAGAAAACAACTGAAGAAAGTTGACTATGCTATTGTACAATCATCTCTCGAATATGGTATTATCATTATTTCTAATTTTGAAACTGTCAATTCATGGTGGAGTTCCATATTAAAATTATTTTTTTTTATTAAAAAACCTTTGTAACTTTTTTCCACTTACTTATTTTCGACCGGACCGGTTTCACCCTATCACGGGCATTGTCAGACTGGCACAATGAATACTAAATCTGTGGTATATATAGCATCCATGTCGGGAGTGAGTTCTCCTACTTTCTAATATTGTTTTTATTTATGACTTGAAATTTGTTTTATTGCTGACGGTACTGTTTATTATGTTTGCAAAACTACTTTCGGGTTGGTTTATTACCCTCTGGAAGACGGATTACATTGTGTTTATTTACTGAATCTATGGGTTTTTTTGAAGAAGATAGAAGAAGACAATTGTGTAGTAATATGTACATACACACAAACATATACGAATTTTTACTAATTTTACCTACATTCCAGCAATCCGAATTTTCCGCTAATCTGGCACTCTTGCCTTAGTGCCAGATTAGTGAGATTGTACTGAATCAATAAAATACTATTTATTTACATACTTATGTAATTTAAAAACAAATTCTTATTCATATCTTGTGTCTACATACTTAGCTCTCCTTAGTTGAAACTTTTTTTTTCTATTTATCTTCTTTATATTTGTTTTCAATATACAAGGTGTGTTCAAAAGAAAAGGTGAATTTCGAATTTTTTCTAAAAGTATTTATTTATTCATCAATATCCATTTTCTCCCCTTCAAAGTAATCCCCCTCAGATATAATGCACTTATGCCAGCGCTTCTTCCAATCCTCGAAGCACTTCTGGAATGCGCTTTTCGGTATGGCCATCAGCTCGTTCTTCGATTCTGACTTTATCTCATCAATTGTGGCAAAACGCTTTCCTTTCATTGGTCTCTTCAGTTTCGGGAATAGGAAAAAGTCGCAGGGAGCCAAATCTGGTGAATACGGTGGTTGAGGCATGATTACGGTGTTGTTTTTGGCCAAATAATCACGAACAAGCATTGATGTGTGAGCTGGTGCATTATCGTGATGCAAAATCCATGATTTGTTTTTCCACAATTCCGATCGTTTGAGCCGTATTGCTTCACGCAAACGTTGCATAACTTCCTTGTAGTATTCCTTATTAACCGTACGACCTGTTAGCAAGAACTCATGATGCACCACGCCATTGTAATTGAAGAAAACAGTGAGCAAAACCTTCACATTTGATCGAACTTGGCGTGCTTTTTTCGGTCTTGGCTCTTCTGGCCGCTTCCATTGGGATGATTGGGCCTTGGTTTCGACGTCATAACCATATAGCCACGTTTCATCACCAGTTATGACCTTTTTGAGCAAATCTGGATCGTCGTTGATGTCATTCAACAACTCCTCAGCGATACTAACGCGACGTTGATTTTGCTCAAAATTTAGCAATTTCGGAACAAACTTCGCTGCCACACGTTTCATGCCCAAAATATCCGAGAAGATTGCATGGCATGAGCCGATTGATATGCAAACATCCTCTGCAACTTACCTAATAGTGATTCGACTATCCAAATTCGATTTTCCAAAACCATTTTCTTCACTGTTTCGATGTTTTCTTCGTTTGTTGACATGGTTGCAACTCCAGGACGCTCATCATCATTAACATCTTCTCGGTCCTCTGTAAAGCGCTTGTACCACTTATAAACACTTTTTTGAGACAAAGTAGACTCACCGAATGCCACAGTCAACATTTTAAGTGCGTTGGAGCACTTTATTCCATTTTTAACGCAAAATTTAATACATATTCTTTGATCCATTTTTTTCCAAAGTAAAAAATCGAAGAACACGCAAAAACGTGATTAACCTTTCCAGTTGTCAAAAACAAACCACTAATCCAAAATGGCTGATAATGCTAACATATAAACACTCCTTTCCTAAGTAAGTACAAGCATTTACAAAAATAAAATTTTATTAATTCGAAATAATTATAATATTATTACATAATACCATAAACATAATGTTTTTAATTAAATATAAGATTGCCATCAGCAAGTGCCGCTGGCACACAAAACACAATTTGAAATAAATGAAATAAAAGCCCTACAGTAGCAATAGGCAGCCCGCTCACTGGGTAGAGAAGATTATCTCCACATTTATACACCTGTAACCACAGTTAACACAGGAAGAGGAAGAAATGTTACCTGGCACTGTACACAAAAATTTTACAATACGACATATAGATAAAAATATCTATTATGTATTTATAAAAATTACATTGGATAAACACTTATCAAAATCAAATCAAAAATACGACTTTTTCTGACCATCCTATGTATAACAAAATATTTAAAATATGAAAATAATTTTTAAAAGTGGAGAAAAATAATTGCAATCCTTTGCCAAAAAAATGATTTTTTTTGATTAAAAAACCTTTGTAACTTTTTTCCACTTATTTAATTTCGACCGGACCGGTTTCACCCAATCAAGGGCATCGTCAGACTGGCACAATGAATACTAAATCTATGGTATTATATAGCATCCATGTCGGGTGAGTTACCCTGTTTTCTAACATTGTTTTTATTTATGACGCGAAATTTGTTTTATTGCTGACGGTACTGTTTACTATTGTTTTGAAAAACTACTTTCGGGTTGGTTTACTACCCTCTGGAAGACAGATGAGTTTATTTACTGAATCTATGGGTTTTTTTTTAAATTATATAATGGCATTCGTGTCCGCTTTTATTTGAACAGACGGTTCTTTCTAGTTTAGTTATTTCCCTGTGATTTCCGTCTTGTTTGCTAAAATGACATAACATGGATGCTATAGATACGATAGATTTAGTATTCATTGAGCCAGTCTGACAATGCCCGTGATAGGGTGAAACCGGTCCGGTCGAAAATAAATAAGTGGAAAAAAGTTACAAAGGTTTAGTAATCAAAAAAATTCATTTTAATATGGAATTCCACCATGAATTGACATTTTAAAAATTAGAAACCTTTGCCAATACGTTTTTTTAATGAACTTCCACAGTTTTGTAATCCGTATAAAAAAAATAAAAAAAACTAGTGTTTATGAAATGTCACCACACCCATTTTTTATTGAAATTTTAGAATTTTGAGAATATGAAATATTTTAAAATACGACTATTAGGTGGGTCAGAAAAATGTTATATTTCTGATTTGATTTTTATAACTACTAACCGAGTCTGTGTAAATTTTAAAAATATGTTGGGAATATTTTTCCCTTTAAAAACATTGTTTATCATACTGTTCAGCGCCCTTGAGGTGATTTTTAACAAAAACGGCGTTATACAAATCATCCAATTATTGTGTAATAATATTATCATTATTTAAAAGTGATAATTAATCTCTATAAAACGTTCCTCTCCACCTTAAACATAAAAAACCTAACACAAACAAACCTAGAAAACTATTTTTACTTTTTTACTCTTTACCACATAATGAACATGTTGTGTTTTTATCTGCCATCTTGAAATATATTCTCCTGTCGCACTTCCTTTCACTCAATGGTGACGTCCCTTAACCTAGATTTTTGACGTTTGAGTGTTTAATCATTTTTTTATGTTTCTATTTTTCTAAAACCTGTTTTATACATAAAATGAAGAAGCAAAGGGGTAAATAAATTGTTAAACTTATAAACACGGAAAAATATTAAACTGCTTTTTTACTGACCACAATTACTTGATAAACCTTCAACATTGGTAAGTAAAAACACAGTAAAAAGAGAAAAACGCATATTTTCAAGAGATATATATTTTTTTTAAACTTTATTGTAATGATAATATAGAATAAGTGCCCATAAGTGTTTAGGCAAACTGTACATTAGGCCAACATGCTAAAAGGTTAAACAAAATTCGAGCTATCATAGCGATTACTGTGTTTTTACTTGGGACGGCAGTATTGCACACATCACACAAAGTAAATAATAACCTTTTGATTAATATAACACAATAATAAACAAGATTACATTAAATAAGTTTTAAAAAAATCTTTACAAACATAAATTGTTACAATTCGATGGCCAATAAAAAGTATTTACTGAAATTTCTAGAAATTCTAATCTTGTCTATCTAGTGTAAAACTGTGCCAAATGCCATTTTTTGGTTTTCCTTTTTTAATTTTTTTATTTCATATTCAGGTTCTATCTTTCCCCATACATGAATACTTGTGAAAAAAATATTTTCGTGTTAAAGTGACAATGTTAAATAATTGTAAAAGCAAACAGAGTATTACTGTAAATTCAATACTTTGCTAAGCATGTAGCGCAGTTTTACATTCGAAAGTTTATTGTTGAAGATATAGGTAGGTACTATAGCTAGTAATATTGCGCATGCAAAACAATCCCAAAGGCCACAATGGCGGTTAGGATAGTGTGACACTAAAGATGACTGGTTCCTGTGATTATAACAGTACTATATGCCACTTTTTTTTTAATACTGATAAAATAAATATACAAATAAATTTAAACATATTAAAGGACACATCAGAAGAAAAAAAAATTGAATTCCTTCTAACTGCTCCCTTTATTCACACCATCAGATAAACTGCTCTCCTGGGCAATTGATTAACTGTTCGGCATTTGGTACAGTTTTACACTGGATAGATGATATGTGTATTGGAAAAATATGATTTTCTTACGGTTTCACAATGAAAACTAAAAATATTCACAAAAGGTTTTGAATTTAAAAATAAAAACAATAACTTTGTTTACATCACTTTTATTTAGTATATACAGGGTGGCGTAAAACTACCGTTATGGTTTGAATGTTTAATAACTTTTTAAATTTATTTATATTTTTTATTTTTATTTCAGAATTTTGTGAAGAAAACTTGGAGAATTTGAAATCGAACACTACACAACAGAACAGTGATCAACAATTGTTGAATTTTATTTTGAAAATCAACGGTCAATTGTTTTGACGCAGCGTGCTTATCGTCGTTTTTTTTTATGTGCGTACTGGATCTTCAGCACCAACAATAAACCGCCTGGTTGCAAATTTTCGACAACATGGTACAGTAAGACACCTTCCATGTACCGGAAGACCACGTACGGTCCACACGGAAGAAAATATCCAACGTGTTGTGGATAGTGTGCAGGACAGTCCAGAAACATCAACAAGAAAACGTTCGGCACAACTGGGGATATCGCGGAGGTCCGTTCAGAGGATTTTGGCCACATTGCACATGTTCCCGTATAAGGTTCAGCTTGTGGAAGAATTGAAGCCGATAGACTACCAACAACGGCTTGATGATGCCATATCATTCCAAACCATAATGGTAGTTTTGCGCCACCCTGTATTTTTGCCGACCGGGTTTCGCCACTACCGTAGCTTCTTCAGGGCAGTATAATACTAAACTATGAACTAAGATACACATATGTTATAGATTGATAAAAACAGACGAGTAAGGGGCCAAGGGTGGGAGGGGAGCAGGTACCTGACCGGGAATGGCGTGTGATTTGTTTAGTGGGAATAGTTTAAGGATTGGGCTTTTATTTAAATTTATTTGATTATTAATGAGTCTACTATTAGTGTTTTTGGCTTTCCTTATTTCTAATGCTTCTGCGTTATCTAGTCTAATCCATTATTATGCAGTAAACTATTGCCTGTATTTTTATTAAATGTGTGGTCTGTTTCTAAGAGGTGATCGGCAAATTCGGAGAACCCATTTCTGAATTGTTAATTTTGAAATTACTTTAAATGCCCCTTTTCATAATTTTTTTTCACATTGCTATTTTAATAAGCCATTTAATGTTATGCCGTCTCATAAAGTTTTTTTTTAAATTGAAGGGCTCTACATCAGCAAGTGATAACAACCTATTTACAAGAGCTGCCATTTGGAAAAAGATTGAATAATATTGTTTAATTCAGCGGAACAGAGTGGTGTGTGCAATGTATTTTGTCTGCCATCTTTTTTTTATTTTTTTTATATGAATACCGCACAAGAGTCCCAACTGCTCCCAACCGTCTGGAGCCAGTGAGACTATTGCATTCCCAATTGGGGAATGTTGTGAGGCAGAAGGTATTGGGGAGGGGAAGGAGAAGGGGAAGAGGAAGGTAGGGAAATACTTGGCTATTCAGATCTGGTCACCAAACACGGCTAAAAGCCATTTCAAGCAACGTTTCAATTCTGAATGGTGGTCTTTCACCAGGGCGATACTGAGAGTATCTTCCACTCTGGAACGTGCGCAAATACACTATTATTTTAAATGAATTAATTGTGAAACAACACAAATTAATTAAATAAAATTTACTTGCGCACGCCGGGATTTGAACCCGCAACCTTCGGGTTCGTAGTCGAGAGCCTTACCCCTCGACCATGGAGGCCGTCAATCTACTACGAAAAAAAAATAAAACAGTTTTCTTTTTTCATTTTCCACAACCTGTAAAATTTTCACCCCGATCCAGTAGTAAAAATGTATCTTTATTAAAAGAGATTACTGTTTTTTGTTTGCTTAGATTTTATTAAATTGCTTGAAACAAGACAGAACCATTGGGGTATTATAAGAGTCTAAGTTCCCTCAAAAATAAGTGTAAAATATCATTAAGACACGTGAGTAGGAAGGAGGGTGAGGTGGCTGTCGAGGTTGCCCGAATCCTTCTGACACGAAATGTCGTGGCCGGAGCATTTGCGTTACCGGTGTGCCAACTTAAAATGCTCCTTTAGTTTTTTAACATTGAAAAAGCCAATTTACACGAATATTGATTATGGTAAAACCAATAAAAGGTTACACCATTGCTTTTTCTACCTTTTCCAGAACAGCATGTCCAGTCATGTAGGCATTTGCATTTATCTTTAGAAATCCGTAACTGGGGGGCGCTTGTAATCGACTGCAGCCTGTGTTATCTCTATGATGACAATTGGCCGCATGTTATTGCCCATATTTCGAACGCTGATGTTTAATCCATTTGTATACCTCAACGGTCAGAATGCAATTTCTTTGATATCCTCTATAAGGAATTTAGGTTATTAATAATATTTAACTATATTTATAGGAATAATGTAAGAATAGGAAGTAAGATTTGTACAGCGCCCTTGAGGTGATATTTCACAAAAACGGAGCTATAAAAATCATCCGATTATTATTATTATTAACTATTGTTATTACTAGAGAAATTATATTACAAAAAAAATATAATTTAAAAAATAAAACAATAACTTTGTTTACATCACTTTTATTTATACTTAAGCAAATAAGCAAATAAAACAATAACTTTGTTTACATCACTTTTATTTATACTTATACTAAGGCAAAAGTATAAATAAAAGTAATATAAACAAAGTTATCGTTTTATTTTTTAAATTATAATGTCACATCACCAAGTTACCCGCTTCATATGAAAATAGAAAAATATAAATTTACCCTGAGAAAGACAACTAATACTTTGTTCTAGTGGTTATTATTGTAAGATTCTACGGGTTAACTTTACAATGCAAAATTAAAAATTTACTTGTACTTTCTAAGGTAAGTTTTTTTTCTTTGGATAATTTATACGCACCTATTGTGGTTTACTTATCAAATGCTAGCCGCACGCAACGTCTTGTTGCGGGTATATTAGAAAGCCAACAAGAGTCAATGGAACCGTAAATAATGATACTCATAAGAAAAGAAAACAGAGAAACAAACACAAAAGATAAAAATAATACGACGTATTTTGAAAACAACCCATTTCAGGAAGAGAGAACATAATTTAATTAACTAACACACGTAAAACACTATATATATGTGCTTTTAAAACGCACATTATAATATATGTATACGAATACGAAGTGGTCGTTTGCGGTAATTTGTACAATATGCATACTCAAATGTAAACAATAAAAACTCACCGGAAAATCAAAGAACACCGCTTGATGGAAAATTGTTTATATCCACAACGATACACAATTTACTGATTGTCATTTTAAACAGAATGTCACAGCAAAATATGGTAGTTTATAACGTTTTAAATGAGAACGACGGGACACGAAAATTACGGCCGCAGGCAGATAGCCATTTTATTTTGTGATATGATTCACATATGAAAAGTTATAAATTTTTTCTATGGAGGGAACTGTCAAATTAGGGTTGTCATATAAGAATATCGGTAATAGACAATTTACACATCATCCCCAGCAGTGTGTCTTAAAAAATATATTTTTTAGGTATCGCAGCGAATTTAAGAATGTTTCAAACCCGTTCAATATTATTATAAAAAAATAACCCTCGGGAAGCGGTTCTGTCTCCGACTTTGTTTTTGTTGAACATCAATCCCCTTATATCGTGTGCACCAATTCATTGTTACGCGGATGACAGTACAGTCCATGATACCTTTTGTTTGACAAGCCCTCAAAAGGCACACAAACTCCAACGGCTCGAAGGGCTTTGAAGCTGAGAATAGACGATTACCTCGAGAGGGTTTCCTCTTAGGGTAAGAAAAATCTAATCGAATTTAATATTCCAAAGATCCAACCATGTCTGATTACGTCCAAAGGGATTGAAATGACAATGTAGTCTCCTTCAACGGAAGCAATCTTCCCAATATGCCTTTCAAAATATGCTTAGTGTTACTTTAAGTGACCAGCTGAGGCACGGGGGTTTCATCTAAGCCAGAGTCAATTTAGCCTCTCAGAAGCTAGGCTTAGTTACCTTTGATCTGAAGGCCCAAAATACCTGAAAAAACCCTTTACTCTGTGCATAAGCGAGCAGTCCGTTTAATAGATACCCCTATCTTAACAAACGAATTGCAATCGTTAGAGCACAGGCAACAAGTGGAAATGCTTCATTGTTCTACCAGTATTTCAATGGAAGATACTCTGAGGAACTAGCGTCATTGATCCCTTCGTCAACGATGCAGAGTCGGGAAACATGCCAAATGTGTGCCCAACATTTGTAAACGCTTAACATTTTTCACGTGAGAACGGTCTTTTCAAGACCCATGTTCCTTCCTCTCCTCAAAAAGCCCCTAAAAACAGCATCCTAAAATATGACATAAGCCCTGAGGGAAATTATTTTCCTCGGGACCTCCTGTAAATAATAATAATAATAAACCATTTATATAGCGTAGTTTTGTGTTATTTCACTTCAAGTGCGCTTTACTATAAATAAACTAAAAAATGATTAAATAACTCCATTCAGTGGTATTCCCACAGTCCTACTTTTACATTCTATTTATACATTCTTAACATATTACATACATTCTTGCTTATTCTTAATACTACTCCTACAGAGTACTCCTTAGGTGTATATTCATAAAAAAAAATATATTATACAGTATACGTATGGCTATACAAAAATAACACATTCACAATATTACTACAAAAATAGTAACATTTTAATGTTACTATTTTTGTATTAATGTAAAGTATGTATGGAGAAAATTTATATCTAAATGTATGGAGTTAATGTAAAGAAAAACCTCTTCTAAATGTTTTGAATCTTTATACGCACAACGTACCTATACACTAAACTTGTATTTTTGTCACTAACAATAAGTACGCGTAAGCAAGGCATATCGTGTTTCTCAGTGATGTTTCGCAGAGACATCATTGTCATCTTATTATCATATTATGCGCAAATACACTCAATCCTTAGTGTATGGTGTGTGGGTCAACTCTAATATTATACTTTCAATAATTCTCCGAAATAAAGGGCGTATTAAGTATGTAATATCGCCTAGGTAAGTAAAAAAGAAAAATCGCTTACATTCATATAAACATTCTGTTTGGATAGATATAACTCCTCTTCTTTTTGTAAAAAGCATTAACTTTGTCGCTCGCCATACTTTACAATAAAAAAACACGTAAATTTGTTGTAGACCACATTTATTTTATTAACACTCTACCGGTTTCGGAAGCACCCTTCCTTCGTCAGGAGAATACTATAACTAACTTATGATATAGAATATTGACATGACATATAAATTTTAGGTGTTGGAGTGGGGGGTAAGCAAATAGCTAGGGGTAATTGCCGGATTTCCGGGAAGAACAGAGCGGTTTATTGGAAAAATATTAAGAATGGTACTAACAGATAAGCTAATTTGGTTATTTAAAATATTAGCATTATTATTCAGGGATTTTCTAATTTCGAGTGCTTCTAAGTTATCCAATCTCCAAGTCCTAGTTCTGGTTATCTTTTAGTCCCATTCTTAATATTTTTCCAATAAACCGCTGTGTTCTTCCCGGAAATCCCACAATTACCCCTACCCATTTGATTACCCCCTACTCCAAACCCCTAAAATTTATATGTCTTGTCAATATTCTATATCATAAGTTAGTTATAATATTCTCCTGACGAAAGAAGGGTGCCTCCGAAACCGGTAGAGTATTAATAAAAGAATAAAATAAAAGTGGCCTACAACAAATACATGTGTTTTTTTTATTGCCTCTTCTTTTTATTGGCTTTGCACCCCAGATAAGTGTTTTCATGCAGGGTCGTGTATAATGTTTTTGAAGTGTAGATTAAAATTTGATATTAAGTAACAATTACCCCACAACACAAAAGATACATTATAAAATAAAGTAAAAAGTAACAAAATATACCCCCTTCATACGTTGATCGGTGACTGAGTTGACAAATGCGTCTTTGGATCAATTCCTCGATTAGCTAAGTCGTCCATCATTGCTCAATTATCTTTTAAGCTTGTTACACACAGTAAATATAATATCATAATATATATGTGGGTGTGGAGAGGGGGGGGGGGTACGCTCGCCATACAATTGTCACAGATATATGATAGTATGATAGTACCCGTGTGTGACGACTGTATGGGATTGAATGGCGAGCGATAACGAAAGAAATGCCACCCCCAAATATTATATTAACGTTGTGTAACAGGCATTACTGGTGGTAATACGAGATTTTCAAATATTGCAAGGTTATTCGTATTTCAAGAATGTATGTCTTTTTTATAAAAACATTCAAATTTCTGCCGCTGAAACATCAACTTTATAACTTCGATATGAAAATATAATTTTGTTTTATAGTAGAAGTAAAATAATATTAGTAATTTGAAGAGGTTTTTCTAAAATATTTCCCAAAATTTGAATAGCCTTTATATTCCGTAGCTTAAGATTTATAAATGTTTTTAGAGTGGTAACAATACGTTTTTCAGAAGATCAGTGGCACAACTATTTAGTTGTAGCTGCAACTTGAAGCGTTATGTTGGGCAAAAAAAAACGTGTGGAATGGAGTCAGCGTGGTTTCCGAGGAAGTAGGTTACTTTAATATTTATTTTTTTGCGCACCTATTATTCAAAATACTGTTCATACAAAATAACTATTGCATAGGTCATATAACATTGACTTTGATTTAAATATTATTCTCAAAACCATGCTTCAGAGATTGTTGCAAGTTGTTCACAATACATTGAATGGTTGCAATGTTTTGAGGAAAAAAATGATTTCACAATCACGCCATTGTATTCAAGTTGTACGTCACTTTAAAATATTTATGCACTTCTTATTACAAAAAATGTGAAAAAATTATCAAAATAAATTATTAAAATGGGCAGCTATTAGTGCGTCAATTATTAGTACGACACTATTATTTTTATTCGGTACAATAATGCCAATTGTGTTAATTCATTTTTCAGTTATTTTACGAAACTTAGATAGGTACCTAGTTAACATATATCATGTGCCTTTCTGCTTGAACAGTTTTAAAAGTCAAAACAGCAAACGAAATAATTTTTTTTGCTAAAAACTTGCTACCTACTTGAATGATTTTTTTTTGTCTATGATTCGTGTTGAACGAATGTCATTCGGAAATCTGAAAGTTTACAATGCGATTATTGCCAAGTCTAAGGAGAAATCCCTAGAGACAGGGATAATCGGAAAAATAGAAAGACAGTTTTGATCAAATATAGAGATGTCGGCATCGGCTAAGAATTTTTACAAAATTCTGAATGTCTTTTATCAAAAATCTTCAGAAAGCGCCAGATTTCAGAAGGGTTTTTCAAAATTATTTTCAACGTTTACCCTTGTTGAAAAAATTATGGATTGCGCAATTAAAGTTGACCTAGTAATGTCCTTGTCAAGGGTCACCGAGGAACAGCCTTTTTGTCTTACTTTCATCTTGTTATTGTTTTTAGTGAAAAAGGGACCAGATATTATGTATGCGTATCATGAAAACAAATATTCTATGTGTTTTTACATTTATGAGAAAAGTTTTCCAGTGTACCCTTTTTATTACGTCAAAACGTTTATTTTTATTTTCTCTTTGATTTTTCATTTGATTATTATAATGCGAATAAGGAGATCAAGCTTTCTTCATTTTTAGGGATTTTGTATTTCTTTGCAAGGTTTCTAAAATTTTACCTGGCAACACATAATTCACACGTCTTTATTGTCGAACGGAGATATTGTTCAATAATTATTTATCTACCGCTCAAAACAATACAGTTTATCATTAATTCTACATTAATCCTCATGTCCAAGGTGATAAACTATTTTATAATTTTTCGCCATTCAAAATGTGTAAATATTCGTATTATTTCCATTAAAATGAATCTTGTTATTGTGACATTTTATCAGCTCTAATAATTATATTAAGGTTGTTCTTGTTATCATTTCAAATTAGCATTTTTTCTCTGTGTTTATTTTATAATGGTGTTTTATTTATGAAACGTGTAAAAATAGCCACGGCTGTGTTGTTTATTTGTAATAATATGGTTGAGGATTGACACATCGGTGGTAAGTCAGAATAATTTTTCTATTTTTCACCTGATTTGTTATTTATTTACATGCATAACTCAAGTCTGTTTCCCGGTGAATTGAGACAGATGAGAGAGACATTTCGACGTTGATCTTTCAGCATACAATGTTCTGTTAGTATTTTAATTAATGTATTTTTTATGCCATTTCCACACAGGATACTCTGTTGGATATAATTTCTCTCAGGGCCTATGTCATATTTGGGTATGCTGTTTTGGGCAGTCTTTTTAAAGAAGGTTTATTCTGAAGGTGTAGGAGGGAGAAATGTAGAGGCCGGCAGATAATTCCACAGCCGAACTGTTGAACACAAGAACAAGTCGTTGAAGCAACCATTGAGGTATATGAATAGAGTTTACATTCCTTGCAAAATCATTGTAAAGTAGGAAGGGGGGTGAGGTGGTTGTCGATGTCGCCCGAATCCTTCTGACCGCGTACAATCTCACCGAACAGCTAGAGCGTTTGAGTTACCGGAGTGCCAACTTCAAGTGCTCGAGTTTTTTAACATAAAAAGCCAATTTACATGAATATTGGTTATGGTAAAACCGATGAAAGGTTACATCATCGCTTTTACATTATTTTCTAGAACGACATGTGCAGTCATGTAGGCATTTTGCAGTTATCATTGGAGATCCATACCCGGCGAGTGCTTGAAATCGAATGAAACCTGTGTTATCTATATGATGCCATTTGGCTGCATGTTGTGGCCCATTTGCATTGCATTTAGAATGTTTAATGTTTACTCCATTGTATACCTCTATGAAACCAACTTGTTTTCATGTTGGATGAATGTCAACCGTCCACAAATGGCGGGCGCGCATTTAGCGTGTTTCCCTGTCGTGCACCGATGCTAATGGGATCAACAATGAAAGTTCCTCGGAGTATCTCCCATTGAAATACTGGCAGAACAAGGACAGCATCTCTGCGTGAGGGACAATCTTACTCAGAGGCAACTCACGCTCAGGTCGTCCGATGTGTCCAACAGACTGATTGAAGCCTCTCGTATGCATGTTGCTAAGTTTGGGGACAGAGCATTCAACACGCTGGGTTCACATTCTGGGAATAACCTGTCATAGTCAGGCCATAACTGATTTCGAAAACTTTCAAAGTAATTTAGAAACACTTTTTTTTAAAAGGCAGCCTACAAAAACCGATGTAAAGCACCCTTGAGGTGAATGAACTACTAAACTGCGCTATATAAAGTTGACGAAGATTTCCCAACTGGTTGATCGCAGAACGAATTTTAATAATTATAAATCAATTTAAAAATATACTTAGTATTCACCACTTTATAAATATACATGTTTCGAAAGCGATGCTTTCATCATCAGCAATATATATGAATATTAATAGTATGTGAATACTAAGTATATTTTTAAATTCATTTATTAATAATGGCGCCACAAAGTGAACACCAATCGTTTGAAGAAATTATTTAATAACTAGGTTTTGCCTATTGCAGTCCTGCAAGTGGTTTGTATTGAAAAGTCGACCGCGACTGATTTGACCGAAGCGACCTGAAGTTAGTTAAAGCTATAAGGTAAAGATACGCTTACGGTGTTTTTTGGCAAGCCAACGCGTGGAACGCTCGGGGCTACTTCGGTTAGTACGAGTTCAGACTCGCTTAGCCAAAATGAGCCTTGCGGTGTTTTGCGATTCGGTCGACTTTCGCGAGACACGACCGAGCGGAATCGAAATTTGTCCCATTGTGAGCCTCGCTTTCTTTGAAATTCTATAATCGGAAGGTCGATTTTCCCGTACATTCGTGAAGGACATCCGAATTTGAGCAGTGTTACGTCGGAGGGGGAGCTTAGGTCATTTTTGGTCTGGCTGACAAAACTGAAAATTCCGATTGCTTGGAGTATTACTGTACTTAATATGTTTGCTTATCCGTTTACGGTCAGCACCCAAATATAAACACTTTGCAGGTTGCTAACTCAAGAAATACT
Organism: Halesus radiatus; assembly: GCA_022606495.2. Taxonomy (NCBI): domain Eukaryota; kingdom Metazoa; phylum Arthropoda; class Insecta; order Trichoptera; family Limnephilidae; genus Halesus; species Halesus radiatus. The sequence continues at coordinate 93,078 of JAHDVE020004715.1, read as the reverse complement.
ACCAATGATTTATCTTTTAGGAGAAATATACAAGCCAAAAATGTTACTACGAGCTGTGTGTTTCATGTCGCCACTAGTATAGGTAATAGCACAGATCTAATAATGCATAGAGATGCCCTAACACGCAAGGGGAAGAAACCAAAATAAAAGGGGCGGGGAGTAAGCCAAGCGTGCCGCCAATTTAAATAAATAGATTGGGTTGTTTACAAAAACCGAATATTTTTTAGTTCAGCCGTTTTTATGAATGCTTTGTAATTTTCTTACCGCAAACGTGGACGGCAGTTAACGAAAGCTAGCGCCAAAACAGGTCTCACGTGACCTTTGCCTCCAGCCGTCGAAGTCGTACTTGGGGCAAGTCTATTAATTCTGATGTCAGTGGGTAATATAAAAATCGCTTGCAAGCGGAGACTAAAAATTTTTGATGTAAGTGCGAGAAGCGGTGTTTATTTATTTTGTAAGAGAGAAAAAACACTGAATCAAGGGAAACGGTCACAAGTAATCATAGCCATAAAGTAGTATTTTTCTTATATGCGTTCATAATTTTCTAATGAACAAAATAAATTACTTCTTCAATAAATGCAAAATTGCTTTGTGGTGTTATTTTCAATAAAATGAATATGTAATGTTTTGTTTAATTAGTGGTTTAAAGAAAACATTTCCTATACATTTTATTAAAAAATTTATTATTTAGTTGTTTACGTTTATATGTTTTAAAATGTAACTAGTTGAAGTACCCAGGGGTTATGAATGTTTTGGAGTAAAGTTTTGAGGTTGTGATGTATTACCCCCGCCCCTACCTCTACCCCTAGCCCCACCCCTATCCAGTAATTTTCCTCTTACTTTGAACGTCAAGTGTGCAAAACTTCATCAAAAAAGTACAAAAATTTTGCTTTGAAGAGGTAGGAAACCTTCCTCTTGTTTCGGTGGTCAAGTGTGCAAAATTTCATCACATTCGGAATAAAATTGTAGATTTGTGTACAAAACAAACTAACACCGCCGTCCTGGGACATTCTTCTTTATATAATAGATTAACAATTTTATTTTATTTCTAATCAAGCGAAACTATAGGAAAAGCTTCTATTTATACAAGAAAAAAAAAGGTTTTATAATATCAACCGATTTGTAGTAAAGATTAATCGAAATAGTGATTTCACTGATAGCTTCACCTTAATTCTATACGGGTAATTAATAAAATGTGTAAGGTTTCAAAAGACAATAATCCTCAAATTGTAATCTTTTAAATTCTATATGAGACGTGCGCTGGAATTCTTGGTAAAACATTCAAAATTGCTGTCACTGATTTTCAAACTGCGCCTAACTTCAGACATTTTGGAACGTATTTCGAGAGTGGTATCGCTTGAGTTAGTACATTACCTGCAAAGTGATGCTTATGGCCATTTTTGGGTGCGAACTAAAAAAGTAAAAATTTCTTGTTAGAAGTTGATCTCCATGAAAACTAGGGTATAATAAAGAATATAAGAAATGTGATGTGGGGCGTGTTTCGTGATCTAAAAGTCTGACCATTCTTCGCTTAAGCTTTGGAACGCCGAGCTTCCGTGATCTAATAAATAAATCTAAAACTATGAAAATTTTAAAAAATCCCCGTAAGAACTAGCACTGACGAAATCTTTAACAAACTTATAATTATGTCAATAAAACAGTTATAAACAATATTACCTTACATTCATAACTAACTAACCATCACGCCTTTCTCTCCGCAGGGGTAGGCAGAGAGGACGGACCGCCAAACAACTCGATCTTGGCATACACTTCTTGCTTCATTCACTTTCATACAATCTCTTCTATTATTCCGACTTCTGACATGGCCCGGCTCAAGTATTTGATTCACTTGATCGTGCCATGTCTTCCTCGGACGTCTCCGGCTTCTTCTTCCATTCAAGATAATAAAACATTATTATTATCATCATAATACTTTGGTAGTGATATGAGGGTAAATTTGCACGCTTGGTTGAGTGGTTACGATCCTTGGATGCGAATCCGGAGGTCGCGGGTTCGAATCTCAGCTTGCGCAACTAAATTTTATTCGATCAATTTGTGTTATTTCATAATTTGTTCATTTAAAATAATATGTAATATATTTGTGGCAAGTTCCAGAGTGGTAGATACTTTCAGTATCGCCCTGGTGAAAGACCGTAATTTAGAATAGAAACGTTGCTTGAAATGGCTTTAGCAGTGTTTGGTGACCAGATTTGAATAACCAGGTACTTTGCCACCTGTAATAAAATAAATAATAAAAACAACACGCTTGATAATTTTCGCCGCACTTTCGCTTTGATTAAAGTTTTTTTAAAAGTGTATGAGTAGAAATCAATATTTTGGGCTTCGTTTAATTTTCATTTGTTACAACTTCTTACTTCCAACGACGTGACGTACGCTACTACAAACGCTGTTAAAACATGGACGCTCACGCTCAGCGGAACACAAGCAAGAACGTTCTATACACCGGTCAAGCGTCCGACACTCAGAATACTTGCATGTATGAACATGTATTTGAGCCGCACGCTGTGCCCCGCTAAAGCGGCCATTCAGGCCTTACGCCTACTGTTTTCCTCTAGTTCCTTCTGCCAAAAGCTGCGGTGATTGCCTCCACCCCATCCAGCCGCACAGTGGCGTGCACAAAGTTATTAATCAGGGTAGGCTGTAGGACAAACTGTTAATTAATTGATATTTAAAAAACTTACCATAATGGCTTAGCTGGTGGCTTCCGCCGATGTTTGTTGGGATTACCTGCCACATCAAATATTCAAAATAAGCTCTTCATTTATGCATATTACAAGCCAATCATAGGGTATATAAAATTTCAATATTCTTTTGACTGCACAATTGTGTGAAAGAAAGCCAACATAATATGATAATTATTTTGTTAGTAAAGTTGTACTAATTAACACGTTCATTGCTAACTAAAATTCGTACATATTAATGCCATGCTGAGAACATTTGACTGAAAGGTCGAGCGAACTAAAGGAGTGTTTACATGAGCATGATATTGTATAGACATCATAATTTACTGTTTTTTTTTTCAGAAAGAAAACGAGAAAGAGGAATGTGTAATGTTTTATTTATTATGGCGAACTAAAGGAGTATTGTCTGTTTTAGACCGGAAATGGAACAGACGGCGCAACGCGCGAGGCGCGTTGCGCGCATGCCGGTCAAATTACTGTCAACGTGTGACGCGCGGTGTCAGCAATGAACGTGTTAATAGAGGTACCAACAGATGGCGCCGGTTGCTACGTTTGTAATTTGTACCGATAGGCACAGCCTTTTGCGATACTAACGTACGAGTACTGTACAATAGTCCCAATTGCTCCCAACCGTCTAGAGTGAAACTATGGCATCTTCAATTGTGGTATGTTGTGAGGCTGAAGGTTAGGGGAGGGGAAGTGGAAAGTAGTGGAGTACCTGGTTATTCAGATCTGACCACCAAATACGGCTAAAATCATTTCATGCGAAGTGTTTCGTTTCTGAATGGTGGTCTTTCACTAGGGCGATACTGACAGTATCTACCACTGAGGAACGTGCCGCAAATATACTGTATATTATTTGTAATTAATAAATTGTGAAATTAATCAAATATAAGTTACTTACGAGATTTGAACCTGCGACCTCCGGATTCGTAGCCGAGGATCGTATCAATTCAACCACGGATGCCGTCACTAGAGCATTCAGTCTACTTTCATCCTATATCTGCCACAACAAATCATTGTGGACTTCTATCCCTGCTTCTTTTTTTTGACAAGTTTTTATTAGCAACATATGTATTTCCAGTAGCACCCATTCCACCCTCAACCTTCCCCTGTCATCGCTCTGTTTAGCAATTACGATTATGCACTTTAATAATAATTGACTAGTGCCAGTCCTTCGTGCTGACATCCCAATTGAACTGCTGTCTCCTACCAATGTATCAATAATTACTAATTACTGTACAAACCAAGTCCATAATGGCGTAACGATTGGTCTATTGCTACCAACAATTTCTTATTGGCAATCTGTCTTTATCTTCAATTAGCTGATGCGTACCCGGTCTTGCTCGGGATTTTTTTTCTTTGGAACAAAGTTGTGAATTCTTGCTTGTCGTTTGGATGCCATAATTGATTTGACAGCAAAATTAATGCCTTAATAATAATAATAATAAATGGATTATTTCTATAGCGCCGTTTTCGTGAGAAAATCACCTCAAGGGCGCTTTACAACATAATATATCTAACCTATACCTTATCACTTAGACTTATATATAATAATTTACATATTAGATTAATTACTAATGGCTTACAGCTAAGATTTATAACTAGAAAATCCCGAATTCAGACTTATAATTAGTGACTTACATCTAAGACTTATATAGATAGCGACTTACAACTTAGACCTGTAGATAGTGACTTAAAACTAGTGAGAGAGTCTTACAACTAACATATTTAATAAAGATGGTAGTGCTAGACAGATACTTCTATATGATTAAATTTAAAAAATGTTATGAACGCCAAAAGAAGAAGGAAGTTTTTGCCTATATTAATATGATGTACATGTTTTATTGTTAGTTTTATGACATGGATGCAAAAAATGTATTGGGTGAGTTGTCTGGATTTAAAGAAAAGAATAGATATTAATGAATGAATTAATCGTCAATCATTACGCGCATTAAGAAGATTCGTCACTCAAAATTAAAACAGATTAAGGTGTTCGGCTCCCACCGACATTGTATATTGGTAGGAATTTCTAGGGAATTTAGTTTTGGACATGGAAAATTGAATTATAGATACACAGGAAACAATGTCATTAACAATGTATGAATGTGTTCACGAATTTATGGAAACGAGTATCTGAACAGATGAGTTTTTAGTTTAGCTCTAAATTCTGACGGACTGGTTATGCAACGCAATTCCATAGGGAGATTATTCCATGCCTTAGGGCCAGATACTCCGAAAGCACGATCACCAAACTTAGTGCTTGGTTCGCGTTTAGGTTCTTTCATCCTTCCGACAGCAGATGATGTCGCTGATCTAAGAGTTGACTGCCTTAGACTAGTATTTTCCGGAACACATAGCTCAGAGATATAGGGTGGGGCCATTTCGTTGATAGCTTTGAACACCATCCAACACAACTTGTACTGGATCCTCTCAGGGCACTTCAGCCAGTGAAGATTTCGGAGATGTTCCGAAATGTGCGAAAACTTAGGTACCCCAGTGATTAGCCTTGCTGCGGCGTTGAACACTGATTGCAGTTTATCAGTTTGGTATTTAGGAAGACCTGCGTAGATCCCATTACAGTAATCAAGACGTGATACAATATATGAGTTAACCAATAGTTTAGTTGCCTCTGTAGAAAGGTTCCGTCGGACTGACTTAAGTTGTCTTAGGTAGAAGAAACCAGTGCTGACTGTCCTGTTTATTTGACTTTTTAACGAAAAGTCCGAATCCAGATAAACTCCCAGAAGTTTGACGGTTGTTTTCGCAATTACGTCGCTGCCGGAAATAGCAATAGGTGAGTTATCTATTAAATATCGGCGTCTGTTCGTGGCTGCCCATAGAAACTCGGTCTTTGAGGGATTTAGCTTCAGTTTGTTTGAGGACATCCAGAGAGTGATTGCTTCTAGACACTCAGCTACGCGAATTTTAAGGCGGTCAATTTCATTTGGTGTACAGTAAAAGTATACTTGCTGGTCATCAGCGTAACAATGAGACAGAAGTCCGAATGACTTGATTATTTTTCCGACATCATTTGTAAACAGGATAAAAAGAAGTGGACCCAAAACGGATCCTTGAGGAACTCCTGAAGAGAGTTTTGTAAATTTGGACTGTTTATTGCCAACCTTCACTGCTTGTGAGCGATTGGATAGATATGACTGCAGCCAATTTTTAATGTTTAAATGTAAACCGAATGTTACTTCTAGTCTCTTGATGAGAAAGTCATGGTCAATTGTGTCAAAAGCAGCACTCATATCTAAAAGTGAAATGAGTGCTAACTTACCTGACTCTATGGCAAGAGTTATATCTGACAGGACACGAAGTAATCCTGTTTCTGTAGAGTGGAATCTCCTATATGCTGATTGATAATCGGTAAACAATTTATTGGAGTTTATGTGGGAGGTTATTTGAAAAGCTGCAATTTTTTCTAGTATTTTTGCTACGAAAGGCAGATTTGACACAGGTCGATAATTGCCCAAATTATCAGCGTCAAGTTGTGGTTTTTTTATTATTGGGGTAACTAGTGCAGATTTTAGTTGTTCAGGGAAGTCACCTGTGTTTAGTGACTTATTAAACATGTGAACCAAGAAAGGGGCTAACAAGTTGCAACATTTCTTAAGAAGCCAAGTTGGGATAGGGTCAAGAATGCATTGTTTGTTGGGAGAACTTAGAATTAACTTCCTAACTTCTTCTAGCGTTGTGGGTTTAAAATTTGATAGTATTTTATTGGGATTTGCTGTAAATATTGGCGGAGGGGCTAAAAATGTTGAGGCGCGTATGGAATCTATTTTTGCAACGAAAAACTTAGAGAAGTCATCCGGGGTAATGTTTGTAGTAATTTGGACAGGAGTATCAGCGATGACGGTTTTCATTGCGTTCCAGAGACGTCGTGGATTTTTTCGCTCAGCGTCGATTTTGTTAACCCAGTATTCGGATCTTTTAGCACTTATTTTATTTTTGTATTCTTTTTGGGCATTAATCCACTCGTCCCTTGAAGTGACATCGGAGTTTCTTCTGAATGACCTCTCTAGCTTTCGCATTAGCCTCTTCTGGCTTCGACACTCTTCGTCAAACCAGCCATCAGATCTCCGAACTTTCCGTGTTTTCGAGGTGATTGGTGCGTACTTATTCAACAGATTTGAGAGAGTTGTGTTGTACTCGTTGATAAGTTCTGTCGACGTCTTAGTTGCCCAATTACCTTCAATGCATAAAGAAGAACTTACAAGTTCTTCAAGGAAGCTGTCGAAATCGAATTTACGCCATTCCCTCGAAACTATTGTGGTATATGGCACTTTTGGCGGGTTGAAGTAAATCTCAGTGCGGACAAGACGATGATCTGACAAACCTATGTCACAGACTTTTGCTATCACTGGTGGGTCATTACTTCTTGATACAAAAATATCTATAATTCCACCAGCATCATGAGTTGGTACGTTGACCCATTGACGGAGTCCAAAAGTATCCAACAAATCAATGAATTTGACAGTGTTGGGCGACGTCTGGCGCTCGAGATGAATATTTATATCACCTGTGATGACGAGAGTTTCAGAAAGTCCCACTGCCCATTCCAAAAAACATAGTAACTCATTAAAAAATTCTACACTGATCGGTTTCGAACCGGGTCGATACAGGGTTAGCAGAGTTAACGACGATCTTGCATAAGAAACACGGCTTCCAATATACTCGAACGTTCTGAAAGTTCCATTTGCCACTTTGGTAAGCTGTAGTCCTTGTCGGGCTATTATCACGACACCTCCATGATTCACATGTGAAATATTGTTAGAGTGTTCCGTAGCTCTAGGTCTGGCCTCCTCCAGAACAGTATACCCCAGAGCTTGAAGTCTCTTGATGGAATAAGACTCGCTGCTTTCATGCCAGCTTTCTGTGACGGTGAGTATGTGAAGTTGTTGTTCCCGGAAAATATCGTCCACCTCCTCAAGTTTGTTGTTGAGAGATCGTGCATTCCAGGAACCTATTGCAAGCTCTCTGCTTTTAGAATTTGAATGTCGCTCTGTGACGACTATTACTACCTCTAAACAAAGTATGATCCGTCTTAAGTAGGTACCTATTTGAGTTTTCCATTTTGAAAATATTCTACCCAAACACACCTTCTTTTGTATATGTAATCTGTGGCTAACCGGAGTGGTATATCTATGGGCTAACCTCAATACAACATGGCACGTTCAATGTTTTTCATACCGATTTTAAAACATTATAGCAATGGTTTTACATATTGGATTTCATTAAAATTACTCTTTAAACCTTCCCTGCACTAATAAGAACAAATTGTGCTATTTTCAGTAAAACCGGTCCAGTAATTTTCGAGAAAATCGAGGACAGACAGACAAACATTGTATGGACATTGAAATCATAATTAGTAAATTGATTTTTTTTTTCAATTTTCCCCCCCTCCCTTATAATACAGAACCAACCCAAAATATCAATCATAGTGCGTACGAAGAAAGCGCCACAAATGAAAATTTTGCTTAGCCCCAGAACAAACCATTAAATAATGCTATTGATTCGTATCATTCGGAAAATCACATTCCAAAGAAAAAAAAATTCTGGACCTTTAACAAAACTAACTTTGTTATCATATACACATAATTATTGTTGTTTGAGTAAGGCAATCTATCAATCTGATTTATTGGTTAATTTCCACATTCCAACGAAATCTTGGCGCTAATGCATGATTTGCTGTTATGAGTGTAATCTGTCTCCCGCATGGTCACCATTTCGGCGTACCGAGCTGTCCGTGCAGTATAGGGACCATAGGAGCACAGATCTCAGGCGGGAATGCTGTCCTTGTTCTACCGATATTTCAATGGAAGATGCTCTGAGGAACTAGTGTTACTGATCCCTTCGGCACCGATGCACAGTCGGGAAATACGCCAAATGAGCATTCAACATTTGCACACGGTTGATATTTGTCAGATGAGAACGGGTCGCTTCTACGACTCATTCTTGTTAATTGTTTTGTGTTTAATTCGTAGAACAACATTTAATTTATTTTTAAAAATTTAATGTAAATCAAATTTAATGATGTTATTATTAAGTTCTGCAAGTGTTTTTAGTTTTTATTATTAAAACCAGATTAACTACAGTTTGAAAATGGCCTTGATCGCCGAAACAGCTGTTACAATAATAAAAACTAAAAAAATACTCGCAGAACTTAATAATAACATTATTAAATTTGATTTACATTAAATTTTTGAAAAAACTCATTCTCGTGTTCTACCGCACGGCTGTGGAATGATTTGCCGGCCTCTGTGTTTCTTCCCTCCTACAACATGGGTTTCTTCAAGACCCAGGTTCACTCTTTCCTATCCTCCTAAGGACCTCCCAATTTAAAATTATTTTCCTCAGGGCCTCCTGTGTGGAGAGTTACTGTAAAAGAAAATGGTTTGTGCACATCGAAATATGCACATTTGGCTCGCTTGCACATGCGCAGGAATTTAGTATTACAGGATAGTTCAAATGAACTGGTGAGAATTATGACTGGAGTGTATTTTCGTATATTGTTGTAAGTTATGTGAGTACTGAACACGAGCAGCGCAACGCACATATGCACGTACCAATTAAAACACCCCTCTATATATATATATATATATATATAACGGAACCCATCTAAAATATCAAACATAGTGCGTACGAAGAAAGCGTCGCTGGTGAAAATTTTCACTTAGCCCAAGAACAAACCCTGAAATATTTCTGTTGATTCTTATCATTCATAAAATCACATTCCAAAGAAATTTTTTTTTTCTGAACTTTTAACAAAACTAACTTTGTTATCATATATACATAATTAGTACTGTTTGAGTAAGGCAATCTATCAATTTGATTTATTGGTTAGTTGGGCAACACATTCCAACCAAATCTTTTGTGAACTTAGTTCTAATATAAGTGTAGAATCATATTTTGAAATTATTATATTGTGCCTTTGTAGAGGTTCACCATTCTGGTGAACCATTCATTGGATAACCAACTTCTCTGCCATAGGTAGGGATCGCAATCCCGCTGATTCTGCGTAAAACTTTTTTTAATCCCGCAGGATCGGATTTTCGATACACAGTTTATTATATATTTGTGGTATGATATCGATAAGGATGGCGTAAAGTGAACTGGTCTCATTAGCCCAGTTGGTAGAGCGGTTGTCTCGGTAAGACGGAGGTTCTGGGTTCGATTCCCAAATGCGACTGATACCTTTATATTTTCTGTGGTTTTTTCGGTTTCGTGTTACATTTAGGATTTGTTAATATTATCTTCTTCAATGATTAAATATTACAATGGGGTTTATAAGCTTCAATAAGTTATTAAAATAAATTTAGTATTATATATTTGTTAATAAAAACATTTTTTAATATTTCTATTTTTGAAACTGTTAATACATGGTGGAATTCCATTATAGTATATTATAATAATTGTTTTATTATAATATACTAAAACATTTTTTGTTTGTGTTTAATCACTAAAAAATTGAAATAAAAAAATACATAATCCTATTAACTCTATGCTTGCCAGGAAATTAAAAAAATTAAATCATTTGCTAACCCTTTTTTTATTTTTATTTATTTAATACGATTATTTTTTTTTTACAGGAAGTATATAAATAATAGTGTAACAAAAAAATATAATATAGCCATTCCTCACCATAAAGAAACAAGGTTCTTGTGTTTGGTGAGGGATTATCGCTTAAATAATTAGATCATAACTTAAAACATTGTTGTACAATAGCAGGAAAATATGAATTAGTCATGTAAATTTAGTAAGTAATCAATAGTAATAGTATTAAAGAAAAGAAAAGAAGCGCAAGATTTGTAGAAAAAATAAAAAGACAAAAAAATTTTATAATAAATAAAAAATAAAAGACTGTTACAGTAGTTTGAGGTAATTTTTTAATTTACAGGGTCTGTCGCAAAAGTATAGAGAAAAAAATTTCCTGACTGCGCTAGAAGGGGTAGCGGGATGCGCCGAGGGGTGGGGATGGTAGGAGGAAGTCGCAGCTGCCAAACGCGTCGCTGCTCAATTCTCTCCGAGCAATGGTAGAGCTAGCACAGTGATCCGCGCAAAGTGTGTTTTGTCGTTGCGTCGGAAATCAAGATGCATCGTTTGCTGGAGCAGCGGGCAGCCATCAAATTCTGCATTCGACTGAAAAAAACCGGTATTGAGACCCCGGCCATGATTCGGGAAGCCTTCGGAGATGAACCCATGTCGCAGGCAAGAGTTTACGAGTGGCACAAACAATTCCAAAATGGCCGGGAATCAATTGAAGACGATGTGCGCGTTGGATGACCGTCAACTTCCAAAACTGATGACAACGTCACAAAAATGAGGGAAGTGTTACAGTCTGATCGTTGTCTCAGTGTCCGCTTAATAGCGGAGAAGTGCGACATGACGAAGAAACAATTGCGAGAAAGGATTCGCCGCATTCGAAAGGAGATCGCTAACACCTGGATTTTGCATCACGACAATCCCCCCCTCACACTCAGCTCTCATCATTCAGGAGTTCCTCGCTAAGCAAGGCGTGGCGACACTGCCGTAACCGCCGTACAGTCCCGACTTAGCACCACCGGACTTAGCACCACCGGACTTCTTTTTGTTCCCCCCCATCAAGTGAAGCCTAAAGGGACGCCATTTGGAGACGTTGGATGGGGTGAAAACCGCTTCGACGCAGTGCCTTAAGGGGGTTCCGTCTTCTGCCTTCCAGGGGGCTTTCCAAGACTGGAAGAAACGTTACAAAAAGTGTATTGGCGCCCGAGGGGCGTATTTTGAAGAATATTAAGTGTTTGTACGTTTATTGCCAATAAATTGTCTGAAAAAAAAATTTTCTTGATACTTTTGCGACAGACCCTGTATGTTGGAATTCATGGATATTTTCTATAATTTTAAGATTAGAAGGAGGATTGTTAAAAAAAGTTATTCCTACATATAGGTAGGTGTTTTGCGAATCCTTAGTGTTGAATTGCGGGATTTTAATGTTGCGCTGATACCTTATTATATATTATTAAATCAATAAGAAAACGACAACAAAACTTTTGTAGAATCTGTCTTGTTCATATACATTTTTCACATCATATTATAATAATGATTAAACGTGTTATCAAATTATAACAATAATTTTTAACAATCGACATAAATAATTTGTCATTAAAAGGAATCATTGCTTTAAATAAGATTTTAAGAAACAGGCTGTTCGACGTCTCATCTCCAAATTTGCTTCTCTAAGAGGTACATATATAACTAGCTGCTGAAAAAGTTGGAACAGACTGTATGCTTGTTGGCGATATAGTCGTGAAGTAATTGTAGGCCATACTAAGGAACTTGCCTCTTTCTCCGTCACTTTCGTAGGTTAACATTTCCTTCAATAGTTTTTCAAAATTTTTGACAACTGGCAGCTTCTTCATTTCTTTCGCGCAGTTTTTCTTCTCTTTCTGTATTTTAATTTCTAATTCTTCTTTCAATGATAGATTAGTAGATTGTTGCTAATTGTCATCGGGTTCAGATTCTTCATCTCCAGATTCATTGTTTTCATCACAGCCCCACAGTAGCAATAGGCAGCCCGCTCACTGGGTAGAGAAGATTAACTCCACATTTATGCACCTCTAACCACAGTTGACACAGGAAGAGGGAGAAATGTTCCCTGGCACTGTACAAAAAAAAATTGCAATACGATTTCATTATAAACTCTTGTCGTAGAGCTTAATATTATTTTTTTCCACCCAAAGTTGTACGCTATATTTGGTAACATGCGGTGAGGTTTGTCCAGATCTTTTCCGTGGATGAATTTGCTCATTAAAAATGCGCGGTTCATTAGTGTTGTCCCGGCAATGCAGAGGTCCCGGGTACGATTCCCAGATCCGTCTGATACCTTTTTATTTTTTGTGTCTTTCTGTTTAATATTTAATTTGTGAATATTTTCTTTAATGACTGAACACATTTATTTCATGGATAACATACCGACATTACGAAAAAATATATTTAATACTTTTCTAATCTGATAATGAGTCATTTTCAATTTGCCGATTGAAATCTGTAATCCCACACAAAATGTAGTGAGATATTACCATAGAGTTATTCAATTAGAGGCGTTATTACGAATATAATATCTCTCCGAAGCGGGTTACACTATGAGCACGTTAGAGCAGTGTGGGGGCATTTTTGTTTGCCGGTATGATGCAGAATCGCGGGCGTTGAGGGAACTTTCCTTCAATTAAGTGGAACCAATTTTTTCACTTTGTGCCTCATCTAAATGTAATACTTCAATGGATATTACGAAATACTTTTTTTGTAACAGTTTCTTTCTTTACTGTTTATTAATCCGATGCATTACTTTCGATCGGTAGATAATTCGAAAATTGTCCATTAAAACAAAAATTATAGTATGTGAATACAGAACAAGAGCTACCTGGAGCTAGTGGGCTTATTGATGTGTGGCTGAATAGAGTGGGGAGGGGAAGGAGATAGGTAAGGTGAAGGTTAGGAATTATTAAACACGGCTAAAACCATTTCAAGCAACATACCGATTCTGAATGAAATAATTTAAAAAAAATGGTGTTACTCGATAGTACTGTCATCCCTAATTGGGGTATCTGTAGCCGGGGATGGGGAAAATTTAACCTAAAAAAAACTTAACCTAACCTAATTCAATGCGGTGAATTGTGTGTGGTCAATTTTCCCTGCGGCGATCAGTCCGCAGCGAATGTTCCTTGTGCTGAAGAGAGTAGAAAGGGGAGATGGGTGAGGTGAAGGTTGGGGAAGATCTGGCTATCCAGATCTGATTAATTAACACGGATAAAGCCATTTCAAACAACGTTCCCATTCTGAATGTCGGTCTTTGGCCAGGGCGATACTGAGAGTATCTACCACTCCGAATTTTTTTCTAGTCATGGTATTTCATTACAAATCTATAATCACTCTGGTTATTAATTCGGATATTTCCAAAATTATGATTTTCATGATTTTTTTAGATCTCGACAAAATATTTTTTTTAACAACTCAAAATCAACTAACATAATACTATTTGCTGTGAGAAACTCAAATCATATCTTCTGTTAAGTGGTATAATGTTATTTTAACTTGTATTTATGAAAAATGAGCCATTTGCATTTCAGGAGGTCTTTCTAAGGCATTCAGATTCTTACAATTATTTTACCCTACCCCTACAACTACCCCTACCCCCACCCCTACAACCACCTCTACCTCTACACCCACCCCTACCCCTACCCAGTAATTTTCCTCTTATTTTGAACGTCAAGTGTGCGAAATTTCATCAAGAACTACCAAAATTCTGCTTTAAGGGGCGGGGAGGGGGGTGGTTTTTCGAAATCTAATGTAGACAGTGACCTTTCTCTTGTTTTGAAAGTTAAGTGTTCTAAATTTCATCAAACTCGGAATAAAATTGTAGGTTTGTGTACAAAACAAACACCGCTCGCCCGGGATTTTATTCTTTATATGGATATCAGTTCTTAACTCAGTGCAGCAAACGCGGCCAAAAGACAATTTTCCTAATTCAAGTCATCGCACCTTTCCTTGGTTTAAAATATCAAAGTTATAAATAACATCAACTGCACAATTCATTCTTCTTTTATCACGAAAATCTCAGTAAACAACAGCCTCTATTAACTTACCGTGGAGGGATTCAAGCCCCGCTAGACCATTGGTACTATTATTAATAATTATTAATTGAATATTATTATTAATTGAGTATTATTATTAATGTATTAACCCTTATTATCAATATATTTACTAATTTTTTATTTTTTTTTTCAAACTAACTAACCATCACACCGTTTTCCAGGCAGAGAGGACGGACTGCCAAACACACTCCTTCATTCATATTCATACATTCTCTTCTGTTATTCCGACTTCTGACATGGCTCGACTCAAGTATTTGATTCACTTGGTCGTGCCATGTCTCCGTTGAACGTCCCCAGCTTCTTTTTCCATTCACATTCGCATCATATTAGGTTGGAGAAAAAGTAATTTCGTATTTTTCGCTTTATTTCAGTGGTTTATAAAAAGTGTTGCAATCATCCGATTTAAGTCAAATATGCACCGCTCTGTTCGATAACTTTTGTCAACAAGAATCCAACTTTATAATGTGCCTCTCATAGAAGCCCTTGTCCCTATTGGCAAAAAACTTGGACAACCAATTTTCACAGGCCTCTATTGAGCCCAAATTTGTACCCCCAAGCGCGTTGGCCATAGACAGAAACAGGTAGTAGTCACTTGGTGCCAGGTCCGGACTATAGAGTGGATGCTTCCGGAGCTTCCGGAGCTTTTGGCGCATCATCAAAGATGTGTGCGGCCTGGCATTGTCCTGATGAAACACGATTCCTCACCTATTCACCAATGCTGGCCGATTCTGTTCGATCGCCAGCTTCAAACGGTCGAGTCGTTCACAGTAGAGGACAGAATTGAGCATTTGGCCATAGGGGAGCAGCTCATAGTAGAGTATTCCCTGCCAATCCCACCAAACACAGCAACGCCTTCCTTACCGTCAGTCCTGGCTTGGCCACCGTCTGGGCCGCTTCGTTGGCTTTCGACCACGATCTCTGTCACTTGACATTGTCGTTAGTGACCCACTTTTCATCACCAGTCACCACGCGCTTCAGAAATGGGTCGATTTGGTTGCGATTCAGCAGCGATTCGCAGATGGAAATTCGATCCATGAGGTTTTTTTTGCGTCTGCTCGCGTGGCACCTAAACATCGAGTTTTTTTTTAAATCCAGCCTTCTGCAAATGGTTCAAAACGGTTTTATGATCGATATTCAGCTCCTGGGCGATGCTACAACTGCTAACATGACGCTATATCTCGATATTTTCCATGATTTTATCGACATTTTCGATGACAGGCCTACCAGAGCGTGGCGCATCATTCACCTCCACTACACCAGAACGAAGTCATTGTTGCTCTCCACTTTTGCTTTTCCTTTCAACATGCAAATGTTGTTTTTAAAATGCTTCTGTTTCTATTTCTATTTATGTTATTTTAATTTTTTGTTTCTTTACAAGAGTTTGGTAGTCGAAAAAAAATGTTAACTCTGTACTGAAACTTATAAATGAATAAATAAAAAAAAAATAAAAAAAACTGTTCATCGGAACAACAAATTAACAACAATAGTGTTTTATTTATTTATTTTTTTAAATCTAGTTTGAGTAACACTTCAAGATTTTCTCGATACATTCAATCCATCAATCTAAGATTTACAACCTTGGGCGGATCGAGGACTTCTTGGTGCGGGCAAACTTTGAACGTAAAAAAACAAAATTATCATTTTCGGGGGTGAAAACATGCATTTGTAAAGCATAAATGTTTTAGTTTTTTTTTTAACCTCTCCCATAAATTTTTCTTAGCCAATTAAAAATCCATGCAAGTAGCTCATTCCCTGTGAGCTTGTAAAACCCAGCATATATGTATTATTACTGTAAGATATTTTCAGTTTTTTCACATCCATAATAAATCACTTGTTGAAAAATAACACAATGTTTAAACAAACCGACCGAACTTAATGGTTTTCTAATAACATTATTTTATTGTTTTGGTAAATAAAATATTTTTATTGCCGCCGGCGTTCTGTGCAGATGGCGCTCCGGTAAACAGCCGGCGATTTATTAAACGTTCCATGTGGAAATATTGTTTTGCTTCTCATTTCGTAAAGTTGGAAAAATAATATTTTTCTTGTTTATGGCCGGTTTACACTAACTAACCCGCTTCTTCTTCTGCCTTTAGAATCAAAACCACCTCAACCAAGGCCGGGACACCGAGTTGACCTATCATTAATTTAATTTAATTTATCTATTAGAAACACAAACAAAATATTTCCATTAAAGCATCAATGTATATATATCGCATACAATCGGCGCGGCGTGTATAATAAATATTTTTACAACATGAATTATTTTTTAATTATTTCTTCAAAAGATTGGTATTCACTTTGTGGCGTCATTATTAATAAATTATTTAAAAAAATTACTTTGTGTTCACCACTTTATTAATATACACAGATATCAACATGTTTCGAAGGCGATGCTTTTCTTCATTAGGAATATATAGAATACTTAAAAACCGGTCAGTGGCTGAGTTGGCCTCGCGCTTGGGTCTCAACCAGGCGTCGTGAGTTCAATTCCTCGGCTGGCTAAGTCCTCCATTACGACACAAGCAACATCTTCAGCTTACTGTGATGGTAGTATGAGATTTTAAAATGTAACCAGGGAATATTTGATTTTCTTTTTGAAAAATAAAATAAATATCAAGTATAGACAAATGATAAACATAAACAAAATTGATCAAAGTAGGTAAGTAATTAATTAAAAATGTTAATTAAAAAAAAATTATAAAACATTGAATAACAAAATAATATTAAATTCAAAAGAATAAATTTAATTCACTATTAACGCTTTTTCTAATATCTAAAATTTCAAATTTGTAATTGTAAACCGGTTGTATTTGTATATAAAATTTTTAAACCTTTATTTATTTCAAAAGAATGATTGGTTTCTAAAATATGATTTGCAAATTCAGAATAATTGTTATTATTTAAACACCTTAGGTTCTTGTTCTGTTCCTTAACTCTAATACTGAAATTTCTAGAAGTCTTTTCTCTGTTAACCCTTTGAGGCACAAGATTTGAAACAAAAAAATGCTTGTGTTGCACAGAATTTCGAAAACTTCGAAAATTACGTATGTACCATCTATTGGCCGATATAGTAAGCCGTTGGAGTGGGCGGGACATAATTTAAAGCGCTGTGTTTCAAGTGGTTTTAATTTTTCGAAGTGGTATAAATTACATCCCACCATGCAGCAAAAGATAAAAAAGTGGGGTATTTTTGATACCACTATGCTTCAAGGGGTTAAATTATATATTATTTATTGTTTTTAAACATAAAAGATTATTAACATTCGCATCCTTACATAATTTACACTGGGAAGTGCGCAAGTGTTAAAGTATTCAGTTACAGGATGCATTGTTTTTGGTTTAGTTATCACTTAGTAGAGATGCTAAATAATAAAAAGAAATAAGGGAAATATAACATGAAGCATAATATAACATACAGAAAGAGAAAATAAAATAAAGCAAGTTAAAATATTTCTAATAACACCATTATTTTCCATGACGTGATAGAAGATGGCTGAGTTGCTTTTTAAAATATGCAAGATTGTTTATAAAGATTTCTATATCGTTACATTCTATATCATTGTACAATCCACACATCCGAGACATTGGATTGAAATTGGCAATATTGTTATTAAATAATTCAAGATAAACCATTTTATGAATCCTTAAATAACGTCTATCGGGAACTTTTATGTGAATACTACTTGGACAATGACTGCTTTCGAGCTTGTTGTGAATAATTTTGAATAAATCTATTAAGTCAGTAAGTAGGCTGTCTTCTTTTTTCCAAGGTAATAAAATGAAAGTATTTGAGGTCGTTCCTCGTAAGATTGGAGTAAAGTATTTAACCGCCCGTCCTTTGGGTTATTATTCAAAAGTAGGTAAAAAAAATCGTTTTTTTTCTTCATTAGATTTCGCAATAACAATACGCGTGACTAGTGACGTAACTTGTATGGGAGATACGAAAATACTTGAACACATCCGTTAGATTTGGCTGACCTCGAAATACTAAACGAGATGACGCAGGAAAAAACTTGACGTATACGAATGTTTTGTGGGTTTCGGGTATAGATTTTTTTGTACCTGAACGTACGGGATACGGCTTATTGCGTTCCGGCGATAATGTAGCGGCCGTATCAGGTGGATCGTTCGTATGGATTGGGTGGTTATTAAAAAGATAGTTAGGATTTTTTTTTGTACAGATTCAATCCTTTTTTTTTTGCATATTTCATGTAATGTGGGTTCCATATAACACTCTTATATTCAAATTTACTTCTTACTAGTGAGTTGTACGAGGTTCCAGTTTATTATTTAGTTACAAACAACAATGTTGATTTATTTACCTATCAAACTGAAACTCGGTGCATACAACACGATAGTGATACGATGGCCAAACCATTAAAGATGTTAAATGTCGGAGGCAAAATATTGTTAGAAAAAAGTTCGAAGATTTTACTTGGGTTAATTTAATTTTAATTTTAATTATGAAGAAATTTTTTATCACCTATGGCTTTTTGTAATAAGATTTTGAATATACAAGGTGTCCGGGGGTAGTGCAGCAACTTCGGTGGGTGATTCTATATGATAGTACAAGTAAAAAAAGTTGAATAACTTTTTCAACCCCCGGACACCACCCTGCGTAATTCCTCTATATCATTAATATCGGTTCAATTTATTTTTTATAACTTACTGAAGTTTGTAAATCTCATTGTAATATTTTAATCATTGAAGAAGATAATATTAACACATCCCAAATGAACCACGAAACCGAAAAAACAACAGAAATTAAAAAGAATTCAGTTGCATCTGGGACTCGAACCCAGGACCTCTACCTATCCGCTTCCATGATGAGGATATTCCTGGAGTTGTTTATTCTTTCCCTCATTCCAGCCACCCTGGATCTTATAAGGGCTGCACAACCGGAAACTCGCCCCTCCGTGAACATACTGGAAGCGCTGCAGTATTTCGGGAGGCCAAACATTGTACGGAAGGCGTTATTATACTGTACACAAAGTCTTTTCCATACTACTCTTTTTATAGTTTGCCCAGAGTTCGCACGTGTACAACGTTGCGCAGAAGGCAAGGAAGAGAACCCTTTTTACATTATGAAATAAATAAATACGGATTTGTGTTAAGCTAGTCCAAAAACCCATAACATTCCTGACATGTAACACAATTATAATATAGGAGAATCTTATATATAATAACAGGCCTGTCAGGAAAACAGGCCAATTTGATTCGGTGTTCTGGCCTGGGTTGAGGTGGTTTTCCTTGCATATGGTAGCCGTACTTCAAAATGCGCGGAGGACTCGACAAGGTCACGGGTAGGCAGTCGAACGCACACTCCCTCGCTTCATTTTCAAAACCTTTTCGCAACATAAAGACTCTATACTCGCTTCGTTTATAATTTCTTCAAACGATTTGTAACTTTGTGGCGTCATTATTAATTAAATAACTAAAAATATACTTTGCATACACCACTTTTATTAAAATATATAAATATTTATACATATTTCTACAGCAATGCTGTTGTCCTCAGGAATATATGAATACTATTATAATATTATATAATGCTATAATATTCATATATTCCTGAGGATGACAGCATTGCTGTCGAAACATGTAGAAATATTTATATATTTTAATAAAAGTGGTGTATAGAATGTATATTTTTAATTATTTAATTCTATACTACCTTTACACCGCTTATATCCCCTGTCAGTTAGAATATTGCACACCGATATGGACACCTTTATACCAAGCCCATATTGAAATAATCGAAAGCATTCAACGTAAATTCTTTAACCGAATAAATTATAAATTTAATTTACACTTTCCAAATAATACTGAATACTTAAAATTCCATAATTTCATCACGCTTCAAACGCGACGCTTAATATTTGATTAAATCTTGTTATTTAAAATTATGAATAATAGCCAGGACTCGCCAGAGCTCATTAACTTTGTAAACATTCACATACCGTCAGGACCAACCCGACAAACCGATTTTTTTTTTATTTGCCCGCATACAGGACCAATCTTAGGATAAATTCTCCAATTCCCCGTATCTGTGCACAATATAACGCACAATTTCACAAGATCGACATTCTTCACAATACCCTTTCAAAATATCGAACCGCAGTAATACGTACGGCCACAAATTGATACACGAGTATGTTACATAAATAAAACATCTGTATTTAACCACTGTTAGCACAAGAAACTTTGTTGGCTTTCCTTTTGTTAAACTTCCTTTGTATATATATATTTGTATTAAAAGCTGTTTGTTTCTTACAAATAAATAAATAACCATAGTTCATAACGTAAACGTATCTCTCACGAAATGTTAAGAAATAATAAAATATATACCCGAAATTTACAATACCGTACAGAAACACGCGTTTACAGTCATTAATAAACACTATAAATGGTATATTTTCATATGAAGCTGTAATTTCGTGATGTGACATTAAAATTTAAAAAATATTTTTTTTTAATTAATGGTAAAGATAAAGAAGACAGTTTAGGCCACTCGGGCATTTATTCACTTCAATGCAATGATTGCCCGGCGTTCTATGTAGGCAAAACGTCGCGTAATGTCAATAGTTACAAACAACAATGTTGATTTATTTACCTATCAAACTGAAACTCGGTGCATACAACACGATAGTGATACGATGGCCAAACCATTAAAGATGTTAAATGTCGGAGGCAAAATATTGTTAGAAAAAAGTTCGAAGATTTTACTTGGGTTAATTTAATTTTAATTTTAATTATGAAGAAATTTTTTATCACCTATGGCTTTTTGTAATAAGATTTTGAATATACAAGGTGTCCGGGGGTAGTGCAGCAGGTAGTGCGTTTACAGTCATTAATAAACACTATAAATGGTATATTTTCATATGAAGCTGTAATTTCGTGATGTGACATTAAAATTTAAAAAATATTTTTTTTTAATTAATGGTAAAGATAAAGAAGACAGTTTAGGCCACTCGGGCATTTATTTACTTCAATGCAATGATTGCCCGGCGTTCTATGTAGGCAAAACGTCGCGTAATGTCAATATCCGGGTAAAAGAACACTTAAGATGTCTAAATAATAATGGTTTCTCCGAATTTGCCAACCATCTCTTAGAAACAGACCACACATTTAATAAAAATACAGGCACTAATTTATTGCATAAAAATGGAACCGGCATTCGACTAGATAACTTAGAAGCGTTAGCAATAAAGAAAGCCAAAAACACTAATAGTAGACTCAAATAATCAAATAAATTTAAATAAAAGTCCAATTATTAAATTATTCCCAATAAACAAAGTACACACCCTTCCCGGTCAGGTACCTGCTCTCCTCCCACCCTGGCTCCTCACTCGCCTGTTTTTATCAATCTATAACATATCTGTATCTTAGTTCATAGTTTAGTATTATACTGCCCTGAAGAAGCTACGGTAGTGGCGAAACCCGGTTGGCAAAAGTACAGGGTGGCGCAAAACTACCGTAATGGTTTGGAATGAAATTGCACAATCAAGCCGTTGTTGGTAGTCTATCGGCTTCAATTCTTGCACAAGCTGAACCTTATACGGGAATATGTGCAATGTGCAACCTGCTGATCTCCCACCCTTGGCCCTGCACTCGCCTGTTTTTATCAACCTATAACACATGTGTATCTTAGTTCATAGTTTAGTTGTATACTGCCCTGAAGAAGCTACGGTAGTAGCGAAACCCGATCGGCAAAAGTATAAATAGAAGTGATGTAAACAAAGTTATTGTTTTATTTTTTAAACTATAAATGGTTTTTGCGTTTAATTCGTAGAACTCCATTTAATTGTTTTTTTTTTTTTTAATTTTGTGCAAACCGAATTTAATAATGCTATTATTAAGTTCTGCAAGTATTTTTAGTTTTATTTTTTATTATTGTACAGATGTTTCAACTTTTGGCGTTCAGGGGTAAATAGAATCATATAAATAAGTCGCCTCTACGAGGCCTAACCACAGTTTAAAAATGGCCCTGAACGCCGAGACAGCTGTAACAACAATAAAAATAAATAAAAATGCTTGCACAACTTAATAACCTTATTATTTATGATTTACATAAAATTTTAAAAAATAGTTAGTTAATAATTAACATAATATATCTTTATAAATAAAAATGAATATTTTTCTGTCTGTCTGTCTGTCCTCGATTTTCTCGAAAATTACTCTACCGGTTTCGCTGAAAATAGCATAGTTTGTTCTTATTAGTGCCGGGAAGGTTTAGAAAGTAGTTTGAATGAAATCCAACATGTAAAACTGTTATGAAGTTTTAAAATCAGTATGAAAAAAATTGAACCCGCCATGTTTTATATAGGTTAGCCCATAGATATAACACTCCGGTTAGCCACAGATTACATATTCAAAAGAAGAAGGTTTGTTCAGGTAGAATACCTACTTGTGTTTTAAATTTTGAAAATAATCTACCTGCGTTTAAAATTGAGTACTAAAAAAAAGATAATATTATTGAGTAATATTGATAAGATTGAGTTACGTATCACTCAACTTTATGAGCCGACGACGAAAGTCATGGATGCAGCCCGAAGAGAGGCAGCAAATACTTAATAACATATTAAATATATTTTATTCAGTATGTACAAAAAGTTACTTTAGTAAATTGTTTATAATCAGATGTTTGTCGTTTTTCCTTTCCTTAGGTAGGGTTTTTAATCCAGTTAAGATCTTTTCCCAAATAGCACAAATAATGTAACATAAATTCAGTCAAGTAAATCAAACCATGAGATGGTAATAGTAATAAGGCCAAAGCGCCACTAATGTAAGAGTATATGTTTGTAATTATAAAAAAAACAATTAAAGAATTAACTGTCCAGTCAGAATATGTTCGCTTTTGACTCTCCCTAAACTAAGAATTTTAATCCCGATCTGAAAGGATTAAAAACACAACGAAACAAATTATCCTACTTTCGCATTATATTGCCCGGTGTACAGGTCATTTACGTAGCTATTTCTAGGTTAATAAAGCCAATTTTCCGGGCTAGTGGTGCTCTCTCAGGCCATTTTAATTGGCAGGAAGCCGGGATGAGTTTTTACCCCTAATTAGTTTGTAACCTTTGCGGAAGTACCTACTTAATTTTTATCATTTTCATACAAAAAAGCCACCAGGAAAATTATACTTTAAGTCCCTGTAAGAAAAAGTCACTGACGAAATCTTTAACAAACTTAACATTATGTCAATAAAACAATTATACTCTAAAACAATACGTTCATAAATACAAAAATAAAGAAATAACAACTATCACACATATTAGAAGCACTAGATCTCAGAGTCAAAAACCCACACAACATGGAACCACAAACACAACACTTGGACAAAAAAACTTCTTATACTATAGTACTAAACTCTACAACAAAATCCCACTATCCTTTAAAAATCACAACCATAATAATTTCAAAAACCAAATAAAACACTGGATACGTTACATAGGGAGATCTGAAATAGAACATATATTAACACCAAATACAGACTAATACCGAAACCACTCAACTGCACTTAAAACACCCTACCTTAGAATTATTTTAATTTTTTTCCTCAAACACATCAATTTAATATAATGTAATTTAATGTTTTGTAAATGAAATCCCCAGCACGGGAAATCCCTGTGAGGATATCGTTATAAAAAAGAAGATAATAAAACATTGTTATTATTATTTTTTGTGCTGTAATAAAATGTAGATTTATTTCCTTCGTTTCCTTTTTTTTTAAATATTATATTATGCGATATGCCTATATGAACTGCATTGCATTGAGCAACCCCGGCATGCAGGGGCGTGCCGTCCATATTGGCACATAAGCACTGCCTATCGTACTTTAATCGTATAAATAAATAAAAATTAAATTTATAAAATTATTGCCAGAAATCATTCTGTACAAAAATACACGCCAACTGCGCCGCGTGCGTTAACCTGACCGCACAACTATGGTGTAAAAAAACCCCTCGACTCTGCAGAAATGTGCAGTCCGTTTGATAGATTCGCCTATCTTAACAAACGGATTGCAATTTTTGGAGCACAGACGTCAGGTGGGAACGCTGTCCTTGTTCTACCGGCATTTCAATGGTAGATGCTCTGAGGAACTAGCGTCATTAATCCCTTTGGCACCGATGCATAGTCGGGAAACACGCCAAACGCGCGCCCTACATTTGTACACGGTTGACACTTGTCACACGAGAACGTGTCGCTTCTAAGACTCGTTCTTGTGTTCAACATTTCGGCAGTGGAATGATTTTCCAGCCTCTGTGTTTCCTCCCTCTTACAACGTGGGTCTCTTCAAGACTGAGGTTCACTCCTTCCTATCCTCTAAAAGACTCTCCACACAGCGTCCCCAAAGATGAAATAGGCATTAAAAATAAAATGTTGAACAGGACTGAAAATGTATGATGAGATGCCTGAAAGTCTGCAGAATGTATTTAAAAATAATTGTTATAAAATATAATTATATATACAATGAAATGTAACCGTGTACGTATTAGTTTATATACATAAAATGTAATATGAACTAACTCAATAAATAATAATATTTTTATTTTTAAAACACCCTTGCTAACGGGAACCGGTGTGAATAGAACACGCTGTAAGCGCTGGAACAATATTATTTTATGACAACCACATAAACTCGCTGTCCCTTTTCCGCCAGTGACAATTAGTAGGCGTAAACAGGACAGAGGACTATCGATCGCCGGTGGAAGCGTATACCGATGCACTAATACATTCAATGCTAAGCATGTGTTGCTGCTTCCGACACTATTCGAGTTACCTATGCATGGTATTGATCTTGCAAAACTTCATTGTCGATTCTACCGGATGCGGCTGGTGTCTGTGCTTCCGTCGTTTCTGCTTCCGCCTTTGTGATGCTGCGTTCAATATTCAAACATGTAGTCTGTGAGGAGCATAGATAATTAGTATTCCACAAGCACACAACGCGTGTCGCCAACATTCTCCCATACTACTCGAAAACCATGTAAATAATGTCATACAATATTTTATTGATATTTTGTTATTTGTACCTACTTTATATTCGATTATTTACAGCCTTAGCTTATACTAAATCTCTTCTCTATATATAAAAAAAAATGAATGTTTGTCTGTCTGTCTGTCTTCGATTTTTTGGAAAATTACTCGACCGGTTTCGCTGAAAATAGCACAATTTGTTCTTATTAGTGCCGGGAAGGTTTAGAGAGAAGTTTGAATGAAATCCAATATGTTAAACTGTTGCTGTAACGTTTTAAAATTAGTATGAAAACATTGTACCCGCCGTGTTGTATTGAGGTTAGCCCCGGTTAGCCACAGATTACATATTCAAAAGAAGAAGGTTTGTTTGGGTAGAATATTTCAAAAGTGGAAAACACAAGTAGGTACATACTTAAGAACTTTATTATTTAGATATATTTAAAAAAAATGTTACGAATGAAATTATTATTTTTTAATATGAATGTTTCTTTGTTTAGATATAGTAGTTTAGATACAGCGCCCTTGAGGTGATTTTTCACAAAAACGGCGCTGTACAAATCATCCAATTATTATTATTATTATTATTAGTAGTCGTCACAGGGAATTAATTTCGCTGTCAAATTAATTATGGCACCCAAACGACAAGCAAGAATTCACAAGTTCATAATTTTATTATATATATATATATATATATATATATATATATCACCACCAAGGCCGGGTACACATCAGTTGTTATATAATATCTAAAATGTTTATGTAAGTGAGTCTGCTGCTAATGAATATTTTAAGTCATAGACCGTAAGTTTCCTTCAGTTTCCTCCCGCGCAGCGGTTCTATTTATTCCAGCTTCTCCAATAACGCATCGATTGTATTCAACGAATACCTGTTGACGCTAACTCGCGCTCTGTTTATGCCAGTGTGCATATTGTAATTCTAGTTTTCATTCTGATCCAAACGTTTTGATAGTGATCTATTGCACATTTTCCCGCATAAATCTATTTGTACGTTTCCATGGAAAAAATGTGAATGTACCGTGGAATTATTTCTACACGCTTTTTATTTATGTACGATTTTATTATTTATAATATTCCGCTATGTATTTGATATGTTTAGGCGTTACTCACGTTGCGTCTTGTGACTATATCATGATACGACAGGTCGTCGATACGACCACTAGATGTGTTTTTACGCGAATAACTGGAAATCTCATTTTGAAATTTTTAGAATCATTTTCTAGTAGGTGACGTTAAAGGCATGCCGCTGATGGTTCCGTTGTAATCTCTCCCGGTTTCTCATAACGTTCAAAAGAAAGATAGTTTTTTTTTACATTTCCTCAACACAGGAGGCTCTCGGGAAAGTAATTTACCTCATGGTGTATGTCATCTTTGGGGATGCTCTGTGGGGGTCTTTTAAAGGAAAGGAAGGAGAGGACAATCTTTTTTTTAGCACGCAATGCTAGGGATGTTCTTGTGTTATGGCAGACTAAGTTTAAAGTTCTGTGAAGGAATAATATATGAGGGGTGGGTAGGTCAGTGTGTTCTGGAGTGACGGCCCTATTAGTCCATCCCTCCCACTTCTGTGCAAGGCGATGGGTCGAGAGAGTCCGACTGGGTCAAGGGCTCTCCCTCAACTGGCCTTTCCCGATCCGGCCCACCAAGCAGTTGGTGGGCAGACGCATCCACTGCCAAGATCTGGACAAAACTCACCCCATGAACCTGATTACTCCCGCTAAGTCATCAAACGTAACTAACTACTTGGGGAGACCTATGGCAGAGGTATTGGTTATCCAATGAATGGTTCTTGGGCGGCGGTAGACATACCCGCCTTCCAAATTAGGTTACAACGGAACTCTCAGTGACAGGGCTATAATACCCATTTATGAGTACTCATATGTAGCGAGTAGCTGCTGATGCTATCTGAATGTTTTTGATATACTGGAATAAGTGTGCCAAGTATAATAAAATGCCACCAGAGGCCAAAAAGCCATCTATTTATAAAATATCTAATAACCTGAAGAATCGCCGATTAAAATCTGCCGGGTACGTCCAGGTACACCCAAAGGCTGCTTATTTATGATACGACCACATTTTGTCGTAACTCATTTTACGATTATTTTTTCCACATAATTAGTATTAAAATAATTTCTTAATTATTTTAACTTCCCATAAGTGTTATGAATCAACATCATTATAATATTGATTAAGAGGAACGGCTGCGCGGCCTGTTTCATACGAAACTTAAATTTGGATTTGAGGTCAAAATCCTAAACCTAATGATTTATTTTTGTTTTACATTATGAAATATAGGCCATTAAAGGAGTTGATCTTTCGCGATTTTAGAGGCACCTTTAACAATTATTTGAGGGCTAACGGTTATATAAAAAAAGTTTTACTCCGTCTCCTTTGAAAATATAACGAAATATAAAATAAAAAATATTTAAATAAGCATTTTTGTTAACTTTAAATTAAATTAAAAACGACCGATTTACGTTGGAACACAAATTTGCCTTACATAATTTAAATAATCGACCCGAAATTATTGTTTTTTTAACTGTTTTGTTTTTATATTTTTAATTACGTAATCATATTCATATAGCGAATATGACATATTTTTTTAAATTACCGTAAACCCGCAAATAATTTTCTAAATTACCTCTAAAATTTCATAATTTAAAACAAATATAAATAAAATACTTCTCATACGCAATAGATATTTATTAAATCTTTAATTAAAAAAAAAAAAAAATATATATATATATATATATATATATATAATCACCTCTTCCCGTACTATGTTGATCTAGTAAGATTTACATGACCTTTGTTGATCTACCTTTAACACCGTTTATCTTGGCTCCGGTGGGATACATCTGCACGAGTTGGCAACAGTGCCTTTATCATTACCAAGGTTGTCAGTTTGCAACTGACCCCAGTCGGTATGTTCGTCATCAAAATATAACAAATTTGCTCCAGTTTAACGGTTATTTTTTATTCATTTACTCTCCTTTCGTTGCTCCGATTGATGTATTCGCAGTTTCTAGATACAAGTTGATCTAAAATGAATGTGTATTCAGATTCCAGATACAAGTTGATCATATATGTTTTATTAATTTATTCTCCTTTCGTTGCTCCGTTTGATGTATTCTCAGTTTCCAGATACAAGTTGATCTAGAAATTAATATGTATGTAGGTACCTACAACGAAGATTGTTAACATGAGCTGAGGCGTGCGGGGAGAGAGGGGGGGGAGTTCGTCAGACGGAAAGAGAACGCTAACCTACGAATTCTCTGTCTCACAGTCCAGCCGCCGGCGTTGTTCACCGCTGAGCCCTGCTTTTCGGCGGTAGGACATGTTGATTTTTAAATATCACCTCTAGCGTGCTGACAAAATACAATTAATTTGAGAACAATTTCTCTTACTCAAAACGATAAGGTGGATTATTGTGCATAATTTATTCTGTTATAAAATATGTGGTTATTGTTTTTAACAATCGTATAAGTTACAAAGGAATAAAAATATTCCGTTCAAAGATGAAAAATTAACTTTATCAACGGAATAATAATATGAACCTTTCTAATCATGATCAATGAGCTAGGTTAGAAATAATATAGTTTTAGTCAAACTGTGTTTTATCGGCGATATCAAAAAATATTTTTGCGCGAAATCTTCTAATGAGCGAGTAATTGTGCTATTTTCTCATATATTAAAAAAATATTTTATGGTTTAACCCAAGATAATACTAAAAAATATAATTATGTAGTTATAAGAAAAATGTGTTTCCTACTTAAAACAATCCCATGACCTTTTTTGTACTATTATATTGCATCAAAAGCATTCGCTTGTAAATGGAGAGGAATTTACACTTCTTGGTATATAAATACCAAATTTAGATGAGAATTATATAAAAACTTTTTAATTATCTTACGCTGTGAACTTTTAGTTGTGTTAATTTATATTAATTCTAATTATTAATTGTTTTAAATAATAAAACATTTAATTTCTAATACCGTCCCCTTTATAGAATATTAAAAAATAGAATATTAACAATTTACAACCACCTCACTTTAGAGACAAACTATATTACAATAAAAACTTCCACACATACCATACAAGAAAGAAAGAAGATATTAGACAAAAAAAAAAACAAACCCCAAACACAAAATTGTTTACAGTTACAGTACCTATATACATAGTAGCTTTGTATATAGTAGCTTAGTAAATAGTGAATTTAAAAAAATGTAGGTACCTAAATTAAGAATATTGAGAGTAGGATATAAAAATTATGTATGCATTCAGTATTGGAAATAAGCAATATGTAAAAATATATAAGTTTATATTAGACCGCATGAAGTGGAACTATTTTAAGTTTAATAAATAAATGTACAGAGATTTCATTGTCTGTTAGATCAGCTAATTTGAATTTCTTCAAGATAATCTTACAGTCGACGACTTGAGCATACGTTCAATATGATATCTCTTTCTTGATGTTTCTCACTGATGATAACGAAAGAGATGTAACATAAAACGTATATATTTACTGTTCTTTCGTTAGTGAAGTTGAAATGAATGTTTACGGTTTTTTTTCTCTGTCTAACACATTGACAAGTTATTTGAAAGAAGAGTGACATTATCTGGATTCTCTATCTCGCTCGTTACAAGTTGTGGATTGTAGGATTCCCCTAATAATACAAAACAACGCTTTTCAAAAATGCCCAGGTATGTGATAAACGTATGTGAGAATTCAGTAGTTTTGTCGAACTTTATGAGTTTTTTTTTTAATATTTGCATAAATCAACAAAATAACATGATCGTTTTTCACATTTTTATGCGTTCCTAGAGATTTTCGGTGAGTTTTCTAGCGAGTTTTGATTTTTAGACCTGTCGAGACTATTGCTTTTTCTTCATCGAGAAATGGATGACAATGGTATTAAATATTGTGCAGATTATAATCGATTGTGCGTTCTTCAATTCGCGGCAATAAGATGAATACTCTAAATGAGCATACAGGTGATATTTAATTCTATATTGGAAGCTAAATGGAATTGGAATAAGCCGGTTTTTAAAGTTTCACCATATTTTGACATTAATCAAGCTCCCAAAAAGAGTTTTTCTCCATGAAATGGCAATCAAGGTTAATTTTTGCAATTATAGTAGTGGAATGTTGCATGTTTGCAAATATTGCCCTCAATTGAGCTAGATTATAAATTTTATATTTTTTGATCATGTT
This sequence comes from Halesus radiatus, assembly GCA_022606495.2. Classification (NCBI taxonomy): domain Eukaryota; kingdom Metazoa; phylum Arthropoda; class Insecta; order Trichoptera; family Limnephilidae; genus Halesus; species Halesus radiatus. The sequence continues at coordinate 62,531 of JAHDVE020004715.1, read as the reverse complement.
CATAAAACTATCAAATAAGCTGTCATCAACGACATCAAATATATCTAAATGAAATAAATAATGTTCTAATGAATGACCTAATAATTATTATAGTATTTTCTCTTGCATTCTCTTAGAGAGCCCTTGAGGTGATTTTTCACAAAAGCGGCGCTATACAAATCATCCAATTATTATTATTACTATTATTATCTTATACCCCAGAGATAATACTAAAAATTATAATTACGTAGGTATATGTAAGTTATGTTTCTTAAACTAACTTAATATATACGACTGTGTTAAAAAAATTGAAGATCTGGAAATATTGAAAGGCTGATTAAAGCGTACACTTAGATGGTTTGGGTATGTAGAGTGGATGAAAGAAAAAGGTATTGAAAGGATAATATATGACGTGAAATTAAATGATAGAAGTAGTTGAGGATGCAAGTCATGGCACGTGAATAGAGCAAGAAGTGTGTGCCAAGATCGAGTTATTCGGCGGTTCGTCCTTTCTGCCCACCCCTTTGGGGACACGGTGTGATTGCTAGTTAGATAAACTTAAAACAATCTTATTAGTATGTACTTTAAAAAAATCTTTTTATTTAAATTATGTTGTTTTTAGGCTATTATCAACTTGTAATTCTAATCATTACGATTATTCCTGCATTAGAGTTTCCCTTTTTTAATATTTAATACTTTTCTGTAGCCCTACAATCAAAATTGTGTACAAGATAAAATTTTTTTTTGCTAAAGTTAGTTAAACGATACTTAACAAACTAATATTCATGTGAGCAGCACACAAGGGTCCGCAGAACTGCTCCTAACCTTCTGGAGCAAGCGAGACTGTGTCATGCCAAATTGGGGTATGTTGTGAGGCTGATGGCAGAGGGGATGAGAAGGAGATGGGTTAGAGGAAGGTGGGGAAGTACCTGGCTATTCAAATCTGGTCACAAAATACGGCATAAGCCATTTCAAGCAATTTTTATACAAAAATCATATATATTACAGTGCTCAAACAATAAATTTATAATCAATGATTTTTAACAAAAATTACAATTAATTACTATAAATAGCTAAAATCAGCAATTTCCGCCAACAGACAAATAGGTGAGCGGTTAAGTCGGTCGCCAAAATTATTGTTTAGTTACGGTGGTTACAGTTCAAATCCAACTTGTGCCGATTTTATTAATGTTTTCTTTTTAAATATTTTTCCATAGTTTTAATTATATTATAAAATTTAGTAAAACGGTTTATCGCAACACTGTTTAATAATAATATTTTTAAATACATTTTTTTTTAAATGTATTTTTCCCGGTTTTATTTTTATTATAAATTTTAGTAAAACCGTTTCGTCGTTTGAACATTAAATAATGAAAACAAATAACAGCGCACCTAACTAACTTTTATTCTTGTGAGCACCGCTCAAGCAAGTAAGATTATTGTACCCCAAAATTGGGTATTTTGTGAGGCTGATGGTAGAGGGAATGGAAAGAAGATGGGTAAAGGAATGTGAGGAAGTACCTGGCTATTCAGATCTAGTCACAAAACACAGTAAAATCCATTTAAGCAATTTTATTTGATTAGAGGCCATTAAAGGAATTGATTATTTGCCATTTTAGAGGCACTTAAACAATTATTTGTGAATTGATAAACTAAAGTTTTTAAGACAAGATTTTTGTGCATAGCGCAAAGGGTAACAATTATTTTTATAAATAATAATTATTAGCCTGAAACACTCATCTAAATTGAAAAAACCTTCCGAGCAAAGATAAGAGAGCGAGTAGCTCAATGGTAGAGCATCTGACCGGATATTAGAAGGGTGTGGGTTCGAGTCCTGCCGGCGACATTTATCTTTGCTCGGAAGGTTTTTTCAATTTAGATGAGTGTTTCAGGCTAATAATTATTATTTATAAAAATAATTATTTGTGGTCTAGCGGTGATTCAAAAAAAAAGTTTTGCCCCGTGTTCTTAAAATACACTGAAATATAATATTAAAAAAAATGTTTAAAATAAGCATTATGGTGGACATTACATTAAATTAAAACCGACCAATTTATTTTGGAACACAAAGTTGCCGTACATATGATGTAAAATATCGACCCGAAAAAACGTTTTTTTTTTAAACGTATTGTTTTCATAATTTTATTTACGTAATCATGTTTACATAGCAAATATAATAATTAAAAAAAAAAACAATAAACCCGCTAATAATTTTCAAAGTTGCCTCTAAAATTGTGAAAATTTGTTTTTTCTCATGGCATATTCTTCATAATTTAAAACAAAAATACATATAATACTTATCATCCGTACTAGATATTTACTAAAACTTTTTAATATTTCTATTTTTGAAACTGTTAATACATGGTGGAATTCCATTATAGTGTATTATAATAAAACAAATATAAAACTTTTTTCACTTTAATTTTTATTTGACCGTAACCGGGTTTCAGCTCGTTAGGACCAGTCTGAAGATGGCCCTAACGAGCTGAAACCCGGTTACGGTCAAATAAAAATTAAAGTGGAAAAAAGTTTTATATTTGTTTTATTATAATATACTAAAACTTTAATTAAAAAATATATATATCATTCAGTTTCGATGGGTATTTTGGCCTTAAATCCAAAATTAAGTTATGTATGAAACAGGCAGCGCAGCCGTTCCTCTTAAGACTTGGAAAAACCTCACCCCCCATAAACCAGGACACCCTTGTTAAGTCACCAAACGTAGCGAACCACTTGGGGTGACCTATGGTAGGGGGGTTGCTCTTCCATTAAATCCGGGACGGCGGTACCTACACCTGCCTCCCAAATTAAATCGCCCAGGTTGAAGGCAGTTGGGACTCTTGTGCGGTCTGAACTCTTATGCGGTATTCATATACAAAAATCATTTATCATTTCATACATAATCTACTGTTAACACCTGGACAAATCTCACCCCCCATGAACCCATGAACCCCTGCTAATTCACCAAACTAATCTAACCACATGATGAGACCTATGACAAAGGTGTGGTTATCTATTAAATGGTTCCTGGGCAGCGGTACCTACACCTGCCTCCTAGATCGAATCTACCAGGTTGAAAGCAGTTGGGACTCTTGTGCAGTTGGGACTCTTGTGCAGTTGGGACTTTTCTGCGGAATTCTCATAGAAAAATCATATATCATTTCATACAAACTCTACTGTTAAGACGTGCAAAAACTTAAACCCCATGAACCCGGGCACCCTGCTAATTCACCAAACGAATCTAACCACTTGGTGAGACCTATGACAGAGATGTGGTTATCTATTAAATGGTTCCCGGGCAGCGGTACCTACACCTGCCTCCTAGATCGAATCTACCAGTTTGAAAGCAGTTGGGACTCTTGTGCAGTTGGGACTCTTGTGCAGTTGGGACTTTTGTGCGGAATTCTCATAGAAAAATCATATATCATTTCATACAAAATCTACTGTTAAGACGTGCAAAAACTTAACCCTCATGAACCCGGGCACCCCTGCTAATTCACCAAACGAATCTAACCACTTGGTGAGACCTATGACAGAGATGTGGTTATCTATTAAATGGTTCCCGGGAAGCGGTACCTACACCTGCCTCCTAGATCGAATCTACCAGTTTGAAAGCAGTTGGGACTCTTGTGCAGTTGGGACTCTTGTGCAGTTGGGACTTTTGTGCGGAATTCTCATAGAAAAATCATATATCATTTCATACAAAATCTACTGTTAAGACATGCAAAAACTTAACCCTCATGAACCCGGGCACCCCTGCAAATTCACCAAACGAATCTAACCACTTGGTGAGACCTATGACAGAGGTGTGGTTATCTATTAAATAGTTCCCGGGGCAGCGGTACCTACACCTGCCTCCTAGATCGAATCTACCAGTTTGAAAGCAGTTGGGACTCTTGTGCAGTTGGGACTCTTGTGCAGTTGGGACTTTTCTGCGGAATTCTCATAGAAAAATCATATATCATTTCATACAAGCTCTACTGTTAAGACGTGCAAAAACTTAACCCTCATGAACCCGGGCACCCCTGCTAATTCACCAAACGAATCTAACCACTTGGTGAGACCTATGGCAGAGGTGTGGTTATCTATTAAATAGTTCCCGGGGCAGCGGTACCTACACCTGCCTCCTAGATCGAATCTACCAGTTTGAAAGCAGTTGGGACTCTTGTGCAGTTGGGACTTTTCTGCGGAATTCTCATAGAAAAATCATATATCATTTCATACAAACTCTACTGTTAAGACGTGCAAAAACTTAAACCCCATGAACCCGGGCACCCCTGCTAATTCACCAAACGAATCTAACCACTTGGTGAGACCTATGACAGAGATGTGGTTATCTATTAAATGGTTCCCGGGCAGCGGTACCTACACCTGCCTCCTAGATCGAATCTACCAGGTTGAAAGCAGTTGGGACTCTTGTGCAGTCGGGACTCTTGTCCGATTGGGACTCTTGTGCAGTATTCACATAGAAAAATCATACATCATTTCATAAATACTCTACTGTTAAGACCTGAACAAACCTCACCCGCAAGAACCCGGGCACCCCTGCTAAGTCACTAAATGTAACGAACCACTTGAGGTGACCTATGGCAGAGGTGTTGGTTATCCATTAAATGGTTTCCGGGTGGCGGTGTCTACGCCTGCCTCCGAAATTGAATCTCTCAAGTTAGAAGCAGTTGGGACTCTTATGCGTTATTCGCAAAAAAATCGTCAAGGTAGTGTTAATTCAAAGAATCGTTCCGGGGCGGCGGTACCTATACTCGTTAAGAACCAGTTGATAACAAAGCACTCCGATTGGTTCATTTAAATCGTATCAACAAATGAGCACGGTGAAGGACCACGTGCACGCCTTCGATAAACAAAGCGTCCTGATTGGTTCATTCAAATCGGATCAACAAAGGGAAAAGTGTAAAATGTATATGCGATGGAAAAATGGGCGTGGTTTACAGCAAAATCTATGTGACGAAAGTTGATCTTTTGGATCAACGTTTATATGCCTGATTTGGTATTGGATCAACAAATTAGGGTGGATCAACAAATTCCTCCGGATCAACAAATTTCCTGGCGTACCGTCGCGCCTGATCAACATAGTACGAGAGGGGATCTCTATATATATATATATATATATTTTTTTTTTTTTTTTTTTTTTTTATTCCGGTATGTGGGGAGGTTAGTGCAGTCCCACACATTCCATACAATAATATACATTCAATAGTTATAAAAATATACAAAATATAAACATACATCACATCGTAAAAATAAATAAATAAAGAAAAATAAAAATTTAACTAAATAAGAGTAGGATAACTCCTTAAGGGTGCTGCGGCATTTATATTGTGAGGGGCCAATATATTTGTCCAGTATGCGTCGATGCTGGAGGCTGGACTGAGGCGGGCTTCTATGATGAGGATATTCCTGGAGCTGTTTATTCTTTCCCTCATTCCAGCCACCCTGGATCTTATAAGGGCTGCAAAACCGGAAACTCGCCCCTCCGTGAACATACTGGAAGCACTGCAGTATCTGGGGAGGCCAAACATTATGCGGAAGGCGTTGTTGTACTGTACGCGAAGTCTTTCCATACTACTCTTTTTGTAGTTTGCCCAGAGTTCGCAGGTGTACAACGTTGCGCAGGAGGCAAGGAATAGAGTCCCTTTCACAGCGGTACTACAAAGGCGAAATCTTCTACTGAGCATATTCGATTTTACGCTGAGAGCTCGTCTTTGCCTATCAATGTCTTCATCATCCATCAGAGTACTGGTGATTATGTGTCCTAGGTATTTGGTTTCTTCAGTCACCTTCAGGATCACACCGTTCAGGGTAGCTGCAGGAATACTAGTCGGGCCTTGTCTATATCTTATGACCAAAAGAGCTATATATATATATATATACTCGTATCATTCAGTTTCAAACAAGTCCAGCACTCTGTTGAATATGATGAACCCAAGGGGTGCCTGTTACGATACGACCACGTTTTAGGGGTGATGGGAGTTACGCCGCAGAGCGATTATTTTTTTCCACATAACGAATATTAAAATAATTTCTTAATTATTTGAACTCCCCATAAGTGTTAGGAATCAACATAATTATAATATTCATTAACAAATCCAGCACTCTGTCGAATATGTTGAACCCAAGGGGTGCCTGTTACGATACGACCACATTTTAGGGGTGATGTGAGTTACGCCGCAGAGCGATTATTTTTTCCACATAATGAATATTAAAATAATTTATTAATTATTTGAACTCCGTATAAGTGTTAGGAATCAACATTATTATAATATTCATTAACAAATCCAGCACTCTGTCGAATATGTTGAACCCAAGGGGTGCCTTTTACGATACGACCACATTTTAGGGGTGATGTGAGTTACGCCGCAGAGCGATTATTTTTTTCCACATAATGAATATTAAAATAATTTCTTAATTATTTGAACTCCCCATAAGTGTTAGAAATCAACTCATTATAATATTCATTAACAAATCCAGCACTCTGTCGAATATGTTGAACCCAAGGGGTGCCTGTTACGATACAACCACATTTTAGGGGTGATGTGAGTTACGCCGCAGAGCGATTATTTTTTTCCACATAATGAATATTAAATTATGTTTACTTCCCATAAGTGTTATGAATTAGAATCATTAAAATATTCATTAATAAATCCAGCACTCTGTTGAATATGTAGAATCCAAGGGCTGCATGTTACGATACGACAACATATTAGGGGTGATGTGAGTTACGCCGCAGAGCGATTATTTTTTTCACAAAATGAATATTAAAATAACACCTTAATTATTTTAACTTCCCATAAGTGTTATGAATCAACATCATCATAATATCAACTGAGCGAGCTCTTTGTTGAATGTATTGATGGATTGTTGTTACGAAGTCTTAGCTTACGATAATATTTACGTTGAATTATTTTCGGAAATGGATTTTCTAGACAAAGCAACGCCGTGGCATCAAACATTTTTTTGTGGTTATATTATAATCGAGTGGACCGCAAAATTTTTTAGTTTTTTTTTAAGGTTTAACGAAGTAAATAAATACCAAATTGTCTAATGTTTTAATGAGTTTTCTTTTCTGTAACTCTAAATGTCGGGAAAAGCAGAATGCTTGTCGATGAATCAAGTTGTGTGTTAGAACCGAGACGTGTGACATACCATCCTCTGTCTAACCCTGTAGACGATTCGTTTAAGAAGTATTTACATATTAAACTTTTTTTTTAAATATTAAAGTTACAATGATTATTTTTTTAAATTTGTATATGCATATTTTTAAATAATATTTTTCACTCTCATGATCAAACTGAAACTTCAGATGTAAATAATTTATAATTGGTGGCTTCCGTAGTATTTGAGATGTATTTATTTAGTACTAGCTGGTGTGTACCCGGCCTTGATCGGGATTATATATATATTTTTTGATTTTTTTTTATATGAGAATACCGCACAAGAATCCCAAACTGCTCCCAACCGTCTGGAGCCAGTGAGACTATGGCATTCCCAATTGGGGAATGTTGTGAGGCTGAAGGTGTTGGGGAGGGAAAGGAGAAGGGGGAGAGGAAGGTGGGGAAAAGGGGAAATACCTGGCTATTCAGATCTGGTCACCAAACACGGCTAAAAGCCATTTCAAGCAACGTTTCAATTCTGAATGGTGGTCTTTCACCAGGGCGATACTGAGAGTATCTTCCACTCTGGAACGTGCGCAAATATACTATATATTATTTTTAAATGAATTAATTGCGAAACAGCACAAATTAATTAAATAAAATTTACTTGCGCACGCCGGGATTTGAACCCGCGACCTTCGGATTCGTAGTCGAGAGCCTTACCCCTAGACCATGGAGGCCGTCTGTAATATTTCTAAGTTATAAAATTTCAAACCAAAGGATGATTTTATTATATCGCGATGATGAAGGCGCTCCGGATTTGGATTTATAGCAGACTCTGGGGGACAGAGTTGCGTTTTTTTTTTTAATTAATGTATTTGCTGTTTAACTTGACCTGTATCGAAAAATTCATGCGGCGAGTTAATATTTACCCAAGAAAAAATATTCGCAATAGTGAATAATAATTTCAAGGATACTCATCAATTCATTTAACAATAATTAAAAAAAATATATATAAGAGTGAACTTTTTCGTATTTCAAATTTGCGTTTCTTGGTATATTTAAAAATAAAATAAAAACCCTTGTGAAAATCCACAATATAAAAAATAGATACACCTCATTGTAATTAATAATGGTTTCGTTTTTAAAGACAGTATTATGACCCAAATAAAGATGCCCCTACCGAGTACGGATTACTTCGGAAAATTCCCACCCGTCTAGTGATAGTGACAGCTTGGCCGTACTGGGACTAACACGAACGGAATCGCCGCATTGAGTAATGAATTAGGAACTTCTGACTAGTGTCTCTCAGTGCCTCGACTAACTTGCGCTCTGCGGACCTAGTACGGACATACTCAATATCGTCGGACCAGAGACGTAGTGACTACGACCTCACAACGGAATACGGAATATATTTCTAATTCCTTGAAGATTACGGACTGCGAAAGCGAATATGCGCTGCTCGGAATTACTGACTGGTTGACTATAGACGTTTGCCGCTACGGACTAGTGCGGATGATGACTTACGGGTTTTTATGGATTGCAGCGCGGGATTCTGTATGTTAGATGGAGTCCTGCACACTGCATAATATCTCCGACGACTTTGCGATGATGCCCATAGAATCCACGCCGTAATTATGGTGACGCGCGTTGAATAATCTGAGGGTTGCAAGGCTTATGCTAAGGAATGAAGAATTAATTCCGTGTTAAATCGAGATCAGATCGGGTGTTTCACGAGATTGATTTTATTCATTCAATTCTTTCATCCTATTTCGCCCATGTCTGCCACAGTCTGCGTATTTAAAATCGTAAAGAATGTATACATTAGAATATTTAGATGTATATTTTAACTATATACATTTATATCCGTAATGCTTAGGACGTCTCTGAAATAGCGAAAACCGTCTGAAAATAATGAAAAAAACGCGGCTGGAAAGGCACATTAACGAAACGAATTTCGAGCTAATGGTAGTGCGTCAAAAATGCGGAAGAATCGGAGGTCTTGTGTCAGGACCGCTACTCTTAGCGGCCTAGCCTCTCTGCCTACCACGCACCCTGTGAAAAAACGGCCCATCGGTATGTTTGTGTATCTTAAGACTGTCATTGGACATTTTTCTAAAGTGCAGTTTTCTCGCGACAATCTCCTTCCTCCAATTATTTTTGTTTTTGTGACTTTTAAAACTTGCTTTTAGTATAAGTTCTTTGAGTTTATAATGTGTTACATTAATTTTTTCCCCTATCTTGAGTCAACGTTTTGGAAAGCCTTTCAGTGTTTATTGTGTTCAGGTTTAATTTGTGGAACTACGTTTTTGTTTAAAGTTTTAAAAAATTTATAATAACTATTGGTAGGTCGTAACAGCTATTTCGCCTTCCGAAGGCATTATCAAACTGTGGTGAAGCCACTTATATGTATTTATATATTTTTAAGAAATTGAATGCAAAGCAAATTTAATAATGTTATTATTTGGTTCTCCAAGTATTTTAGTTTTTATTATTGTGACAGCCGTTTCGGCGTTCAAGGCCATTTTCAAACTGTGGTTAGGCCACATTGCGACGACTTTATTATATGATTTTATTTACTCCCACTCGATTTTAATTTGGACGGTGTTTAAAATGATTTATTACCGTTAAAACCGATTTAGTTAGAAAATGATTAAAATTTTCTTTTGTTAGGTACTTACATTTTAATGTGTTTTCCCCGCATTAAATGACAATGTTTTGACTTATTTAAATTTGTTATACCGTTTGGGTCGTCCGAACATACTTTGCTGAGTAGCGGGGAATAAATAGGTAGTGGATAGAGAAGGACGTGTACTTTGTTGATTGGGAATATTTTAAGTGTTGGACTTTTATTTAAATTGATTTGATTATTAATGAGTCTGCTATTAGTGTTTTTGGCTAGTTATCTAGTATAATACCTATTCCATTTTTATGTAGTAAACCAATGCAGGATACCCGGTCGGCAAGAAGTATACGAAAAAAATAAAAGTGGCGTAAACAAAGTTATAGATATTTTAAAATCATAATGCCACATCACAATGTTACCGCTTCATATGAACACGTATATGTAATCCGCCTATATCTAAATAGGTAAACTTGTACGTTCCTAACAACTATTATTGTGGGATATCCCATGCACTATTTTATGCTCCGAAAGCGAAAACTTCTGTTTACCAGAATACGCCGATCGGCAGAGCGACTCAACTGCTCAATGATGCTCATTGACCGTGGACATTTTCAAATCTTTTGACCCATATCACAATCTACACATATAAAAAGCAATGTAAGTTTGTTTGTTTGTCCCCGATGTTCTCGAAAATTACTCTACCGGTTTCGCTGAAAATAGCACAGTTTGTTTTTATTAGTGCCTGGAAGGTTTAGAAAGAAATCCAATATATAAAACTGTCGCTATAACGTTTTAAAATTGGTACGAAAAACATTGAACCCGCTATGTTTTATTTAGGCTAGCCCATAGATATAACACTCTGGTTAGCCACAGATTGCATATTCAAAAGAAGCAGGTTTTTTTGGGTAGAATACTTTCAAAATGGAAAACACGAGTAGGTACCTACTTAAAAACTTTATTATTTAGATATATTTTGAAAAAATAAACGTTTAGAATGAAATAAAATATTCAAATGAATGTTTCTTTAGTTGGGGATAGTTACTTTCGCTGTCAAATCAATTGTGGCACACTAATGACAAGTGAAAAATCCCGAGCAAGGCCCGGTACACATCAGTTAGTTTAGTGATAAAACAACCTTTCACTTTACCTATAAACCTTTTCCTAATACTTAGGACGTATATTTTTTACCATTTTCCATTTACTGTACATGTTTTTAATTCTGTAATATAGTGTCATCTGATTTAAGAGCCCAAGAAAAATAAATTGAAAAAAAACGGACTTTAAAATTACCAGAGAAAATTAAAAACTGCTACAAACTTCTGATGAAAACGTTTTTTTTCCGTGAATTTGGTAAGGAACTGTGCGCTCATTTATTCATACCCGAACTACACACAGCGTACCCTTGGTCATAGAGCGATGCACGCCACTGCTAATTTCGCAATTTTATTCAGGTGTCTGTCAAAAGTTGATGCTTTGCACAGAGCAAATAATACATAAAGATGCCCGCTAGGGGTGTTAACCCAAGGGAAATAAACCAAAATAAGAAGGTCGAGGGGCGAGCTAAGCGTGCAGCCAATTTAAGTAAAACTGCAACTAAGGCTGCTCTCTGACGGTCCGGTGAGGAACAAATATTTCACTCGTTACTGCACACACTGCATAGAAAAGTCAAGTTTGCTAAAGTAAGGCAACGGTTTGCGTCGCAGTCCATTGTGGGACTTTTCTGCGTAGTGTCTCCAGTAGCGAGTGAAAAATTCGTTCCTCACCGGACCGTAAGAGAGCAGCCTAAGTAAAAAGATTCGCATTTTTTAAAGAGCATCTGGTTCGATTATTTTTGTAAATGTTTTGTAATTTAATTACCGCATCAAAATTACGTAAAACAAACGTGGACGGCAGAGAACTAAGCTGGTTCCAAAATGGGTGTCATGTGACCTCTTTGCCTCCAGCCGTCAAAATCGTACTTAGGCAAGTGTATCAATTCAGTGATGCTTTAGGGGATTTGTTTAAAAATTGGCCTTGAGAGGAACGGCTGCGCGGCCTGTTTCTTACATAACCTAATTTTGGATTTGAAACCAAAATACTCACCTAAACCTAATGATCTTTTTTTTCATCAGAAAGTATAGTAAATATCTAGTACGGATTATAAGTAATTAATATATTTTTGTTTTACATTATGAAATATAGGCCGTTAAGGAATTGATTTTTCGCGATTTTAGAGGCACCTTTAACAATTATTTGGGGGCAACGGTGTTGTAAAAAAAAAGTTTTACCACATGAAACAGGCCGCGCAGCCGTTCCTCTTAACTCATCTCTATGTTCATTTTCATTTCAAATTTTTACTTTAATGTCCACTTTATTGTCTTAGAATTGGGCGGATACTATTTTATTTGTATGGAAGTGGGCGGGCACTAATTTATTGAAAGTGGGCGGGCACTTCACACACACAAGTCTATGAAAGTGGGCGGGCACCTTCATAGGAACTTAAGGATGTTCAACGATAAAAAAAATGCTTGGAAACAGGCAAACAGAGCGAATGTCCAACAAACCACTTGGCGAAGAGTTGGGAAGAACGGCCATTAGTGCATATTTTGGCATTGATGGTGCACATTTCATAATCCGATATTTAATGATAATAATGTATTTAATTTTCAACTACTATTAACTTATAGAAACGATAAAAGCGTGTAAATTAGATACTCTATTTTTTATCCAGTTAATTTAATAGCAGTAGTTGTTGGCTGTTTATTCAGTCCATATCTATTAAAGTGTATTGAGTTTGAGATTATAGTACAGATTAGTTCGGGCATAGTCCAAATTGCTTCAATAATCCAAAGATGTTTCGAAATAATCACTTTAAATCCCCAGGTCCCCCCTTCCCTGCTCAGATAAATAACATGTTAGTATATTGTTTTTTGTATTTAATTCGTAGAACTCCATTTAATTTAAAAATAATAATAATGTAAATCAAATTTAATAATGTTATTATTAAGTTCTGCAAGTATTTTTAGTTTTTATTAATGTGACAGCTGTTTCGGCGTTCAAGGGCATTTTAAAACTGCGGTTAATCCACATTGTGGCGACTCATTCATATGATTTTATTCGCTCCCACCCCATTCTAATTTGGACGGGTTTTTAAAAATGATGATTTATTATCGGTGAAACCGATTTAGTTAAAAAAATAATTAAAATTCTCCATTCTGTGAGGTTTTTACATTTATAATGTGTTTCCCCGTATTAAAAAATGTCTATTTTTTTATTAGGCTCTAAAAAAGTAATTTCTTAATGTCCGCAGTAAAGGAGAGAAATATCCCGTATTTGTATGATAGGCTATAATTATAAAAAACATGTTTTTTTTAATCTTCCTAATATAATGGTAATATGCTTAAAAATTACATACATGAACGTTTACATAGAAATCATAATCAATAATTATAAGTACAATAAACAACAGCAAACATTATCTCGCAAAAGTAGGTGTACGAGTATAAACTAACTCCTTATTGCGACCTGTGCTGATGGTACACTGTTTGATACTTAATAGAGGGTATCGTCACATTATCAGCTTGATATTAATGGTAATTTTTTTTTTTAAATTGATTAATCGAGTCATTAAAAATGTCTAATTCATTGTTGAAGCTGTGTATAGTATTGTAATTTCTTAATGTCCGCGGTAAAGAAAAGAAATATCCCGTATTTACGTGACAGGCTTTAATATAGAAAATGTATTTTATCCTCCATGTTGATTTTCTTGTTGGTGTGTTAATGTTGATTTGTGATAAAATGTTTGGTCTATCAATTGATGCATGTATAATTTAGTACAAACGGAATACATCATAAGGTTTAAGTCTGACTGACAGAGATTGTAGTTTATAGTGCGAAATTCGATCATTATACGTTTCAAATTGATCAGATAAACCTCACGATATGCGCAATCACACGGATTAATTAAAAATTTTACCATGCACGTTTAAGAAAAATTATAATTTATTGTCAGGACTCGAGGAGTTAAAGGTCTATTCACGTCTACCGGCACCGCGCAGTGCAGACACGTGCGGTGGCAGGCACGGCATAGAAGAGAGTATTCACATTACATTGTGCGTGAATGTGTTCATAGATAATCAAAACAACCAATATTGCCATTCCTGCCACTGGTAGCACGCGGTGCTGGTAGATGTGAATCGAACTTATATTGTTTCATTTAAGGTTAAACGAAACGTGGTACACGCTCACAGATGGCGCTAATTCAATTTATAAAAAACGCTTTTAGCACGCAATGCTTTTAAACATTGAGATGAATTGTTTGTTGGCGGGTTTACATACGATACATGCATAAAATTCAATATATTGTAAAACTAACAGTATTTTTAAAGTTTTGAAGGACTTAAATAAAATAAGTAAAATAAATAAGTAAAATAAATAAGTAAAATAAACAAGTAAAATAAATAAGTAAAATAAATAAGTAAAATAAATAAGTAAAATAAATAAGTAAAATAAATAATTAAAATAGTATATTTTTGTGATCTAATTCTTACGCATGTCTGTTTCTCCTTTCTTTGTTTTATAATTTTTCCAATTGTCAGCATGTTAATTAATATATAATAAATAATATATTTAGTAAGACTTCATAGCGCCCTTGATACTCCATTCACACCATGAAACAGGAAAAATCTAGTATGGTGATTAATGATCTTAAGATGTCATGTCTCCATAAATATCATTATTTTTAAAAAATAAATAAATAAAAAATAAAATAAAATAGCACATGCATGGGCATTTTTCCTCAGGAAGACTTGATTAATACCAATAATTCTGTCCTTTTACTGGCTATCATTGGTACGCCAATCGCTACCAGCGCAGGGAATGCGTTTTTCTGGTCTTAGCGCGACCACCTCTAATTATTCCAACGAATCTACTTAATCTATTTGTCATCATAAATATCCCAGCTGAACAACCATCCCTGTAAAATTGCCATCTCAACATAGGCGTTTCACACCTAGTGGCGATGGGCTATAGCGTCAGCTGATAACAAATGTTCATATTCATAAAAATGAATTTATAATAGTTTTTGACAAGAACTAGTGTAGTAACGTGACATACATTCACAAGTTACAAACATGATACATCGCCATACAACAATAGTCTATGGAGAAATTTAGCAATTTGTTTTTACCTATTACCTATCTAAATATTTCTAAATGGTATTTTGTGTTTTCCAAAAATATTCACCCAAACCACCTGTTGTTTTGAATATGAATTGTGGTAACCAGATGGTAATCTATGGGCTAAATCACTTTTTTTGTAATTTTAAAACGTTATAGCAACATTTTTACACATTGGATTTCATGAAACTATTCTCTAAACCTTCCCGGGACTAATAAGACAATTGTGCATAGCAAACCGGGGTAATTTTAGAATGACAACAGACAAACATTCATTTTTATTAGGATTTACGTAAATATAAACATATTGCATAAACAAATAGAAAGTAATTTTGTGCATAAAATACATAAGAAAATTGAGAGGTTTAAACAATGAAAATAATAAAATTGTACAAGTAAATTAGTCTTCTTAAGTTTTATTAGTTATGTTCACCAGAAGCTTGTTAAGAACCAAAATACCAGTTATGCGTGGTGTATTTTCTAAATATTGTTCAATAATCTACTAAGTAATTTTAATAGTATGAATAATTGAATTTCTTAAAATGCGCATAAAAATCCTCCCGAGCCAATTAAAGTTATATAATCGATAGTTTAAAGTATTTGGAATACGCCGGTTTATTTTGTCCCTGATTCAAATTACAGAAAATATCCGCTAAAAAATTTAAACGTGGAATTGCATACGTGAAAATTACTGACAATTTGAAATTAAATGATCGAATTCGTACCTAAATAAATCTCTGCAGTCAACGTTTTGTTCTTTGTATTTCTTTTGTACAAAAAAAATATGCAATTGTGATACACCAAACATTTATCACAAAATACCCATTAAACACCACAAGAAAATCAACATGGAGGACAAAGCATTTTCATATTAAAGATGTCTATAAATAGGGATATTTAATTTTTACCGCGGAATTAAGAAATACAATTGATACACTAGTGAAAAATGTGAAGACATTTTTAATGACAAATTAATCATTTAAAAAAAAAATTTACCATTAAATTAGCTGATAATGTGACCTGCTTTTTATTAAAATCAAAAAACTACCATCAGCACAGGTCGCAAAAGGAGTTAGTTTATACACCTACTTTGCGAGATAAGTTTGTTGTTGATATTGTACTATTGTTATGATTTCTATGTAACGTAAATTTAAGCATATTCCTTTTTACTACTAAATATTTTATTTTAAACCGATGTTGACATTTTGCAGGTTTTAATAAGATTTCATGGAGATTTATTATTATTTTTGGTCCCAGACTGAATATGATTTTGATATTTAGGTCACCTCCTCCGACAAGGTATCGATCTGATTTAAGGCCCCCAATATTATTTATCGAATGCCAACGATTTACTAGCAAAAATGTGACCTTACTTCACGGGATTTTCTAAAGTCAGTTGTGCACATTTTTGTATGGATTAAAATTTTTTAAAAATACTTACCCAAAAAAACATTAGTTCATAATTTTATTGTGAAATAATAATACAATTTCATGATTTACGTGGTTATACATCACTGACGTGATATAACAATTAGGAATGAAAAAATAAAGAGAAGAGTGTCCTTTGTTTCGTATACAGAATTTGAGTATGATCGCTGTAAAAGGTATATTTTATTCAAATATCCAAGAGGAGCCAAAAAGAAGCAAGAAGAGCTCAGGTGAAAAGTCGCAATAGAAGATTGAAAGAGTACACATAGACTAGAACAGGTGAGGAGTGGAGCCAATGGAAGAGAGCAGGAAGAGAATGGAAGAGATTACAGAGGCCAAGAAGGCCACGACAGCAAGACAAGGTGAGATGAAACAAGCAGATGCAAGAAGAGACTATGAAACCAAGGAGAAGCCAAAAGAAGCAAGAAGAGAGAAAAAGAAGCACAAAGGTACAGGAGGAGGCAAGAAGAAACAACAATATGACCAGAAGAGCCACGAAGAGACTAGAAGAAGCAAGGAGATTCAAGAAGAGACTAAAATAGTCAAGAAAGGTAGGAGTTAAGACGAAACAAGAATAGACAAGAAAAGGCCAGAAGAGGCAAGGAAAATAACAGGAGCAAGAAGAAGCTAGAAGCAAAAGGAAGCGAGAAATGAAAACCAACGCTCAATCAATTCCTTTATTCCTTCCTTTCCTAAATTCCAATATTGGCTTATTAGGTTGCCATGTATACCGGTCGATTAAACTCCAACCTCCTTCCCATTCACAGAGCACGTGTTCCAAGTCCTAACAAATCAGTGCCCCCTGGTGTACCGGTCGCACCGGGACAGGACTGCTTCTGGCTGGGGTGGTACATTTGTATCGTATTTACGTGGTCATACATCGTCCTAATTTGTATATAATTTTGTAAATCTGAATCTGACCCATGGTTTTCGATTTACACTGGAATATGTCGTATTTTTACGAATTTACTTTGAATGTTTGAATTTTGGAGGGCCGGCTGCGACGGTAATTGTCCTCGTTTTCTGGTTTACATACTTTCTTTTTTAATTAGAAATACAAATAATCGGAAAGCATTTAAAAAAAAATTATCCCACTACTGTTTTTTCAATATCGAACGAATTTCGCTAAAATTATTCTACCCTTCCCCCCACAATACACGACTTCCCCGTGCATATCGTCACTTGTTTTTTTAAATTTTCCTCATCGCAATAAAGCCACGGGTGCAATTTACTGGAAAGGATTACAATAATATATTATATTTGAGTCATGGTCGCTTCCGGACTATCTGCTTTATCGTTTTGATGGGTGATGTCCGGTTAAAATGGTACTAACTAATATCCGAGTGTTACTGTAAAGGGTAAAATGAATAGTCACAGTAGCTTTGCAATTTTATGGGGTATCCTTAGTGACAGTGACCAGTGGCGTGCATTGCTCTTTAACCAATAGTAAGCTGTAGCTTTTCAGGTGTTGATTATAATCATTACTATTATCATAATTCAGTACATTATCTCTTTTTTTAACTATTCAAACTACGCTGAAACATTTTTACACATTTAAAAACAATAAGATTACCATTAAAGAGAGTAGAGTATCATTATTAAAGTAAAGTGCACACCTTTATTTTGCGAAAATTACCAGTTCAAAAAAGTTGAACATTTTTCTCAAACTATCAACCGAAGTGACTTTGAATGACTTTGTGGCCTTTTTTGATACATAGTCCATTTTTACGTGAATCTTTATGAAGCAAGCTTACAAAACTAACTAGAGAAAAGTCGTTTGAAGGACAAGGCGTTCAGGGTAGGTTTCAACTAAAAGATTTTTTTTTTTTGGAATAACTACGTTAATAATTTTTTTTTTGCTGAAACGGGCAGTCCGTTTGATAGATTCGCCTATCTTAACAAACGGACTGCAATCTTTGGAGCACAGACGTCAGGTGGGAATGCTGTACTTGTTCTACCGGTAATTGAATGGAAGATTCTCTGAGGAACTAGCGACATTGATCCCTTCGGCACCGGTACATAGTCGGGAAACATGCCAAACTCGGGCCCAACATTTGCACACGGTTGACATTTGTCATATGAGAATGGGTCGCTTCTACGACTCGTTCTTGTGTTCAACAGCTTGGCTGTGGAATGATCTGCCAACCTATATGTTTCCTCCAACCTACAACATGGGTCTCTTCAAGACCCAAGTTCACTCCTTCCTTTCCTCTAAAAGCTTATAAACCTTATTGTAATATATTTTTAATCCTTGAAGATAATATCAACAACTCTCAAATTGAAACATGAAACTGAAAAGACACAAAAAAGAAAAAGATAACGGTAACAGTTTGGATTCGAACCCAGGATTTCATGGTCTATCCGGGACCTGCACTCTATGCCAACTGAGCTATGGTTATCCCAATCCATCCCGTCATTTTTATCAGTATCATACTTCAACTTCTAAGAACTGTTGATATCATCTTCAATAATTCCTGTTTTTTTATTGGCTGTTACCTTTTCATAACTACAAGATTCTGCCTGAATTTATTTGTAATCGTTAGATAGTGTCTCGGATATACCTATCTGTTGACTTTTTACAAGTCTAGGATAGACTATGAGGTCCTGGGTTCGAATCCCAGCTGCTACCGTTATCTTTTCTGTTTCTTTTCGGTTATGTGTTTCGATTTGGAAGTTGTTAATATTGTCTTCAATGATTAAAAATATAAAAGATATTTGATTCTAAATATTTGCCGAGTAGGAACATTTTCTTAGGGTAGAACGATAATGCTTTTATCAGAAATCTTAAGGTAGGCACAGGTTTTCAGCCTATGGCTGCACGCCACTACTAGTGATCCCCCTAGACATTTCGCGTGGCTCCCCGTTATGCCATGTTTCAGTGATGGTTAGCAGTATCCGTTTGATAGATTCCCCTATCTTAACAAACGGACTGCAATCTTTGGAGCACAGACGGTCAGGTGGGAATGCTGTCCTTGTTCTACGGCCATTTGAATGGAAGATGCTCTGAGGAAAAAGCATCATTGATCCCTGCGGCACTGGTGCACATTTGTGAAACACATCAAGCATTTGTCACATGAAAATGGGTCGTGTCTACGACTCGTGCTTGTGTTCAACAGCTTGACTGTAGAATGATCTGTTGACCTCTGTGTTTCTTCCCTTCTACAACATGGGTCTCTTCAAGACCGAGGTTCACTCCATCCTATCCTCTAAAAGGCCCTCCACGCAGTATCCCCAAAGATGACATAGGCATTGGAGAAATTATTTCTCATTCCCCTGTATGGAGATATTGTAAAAAAAAAAACATTCTTAATTAAATGTTTTCTTTGTTTCCAGGTTGGTCGATGACAGGACCGTGGTGTGCCCAGAGGCTGGGGACCTCTCCGATCCTCCCAAGAAGTTCAGAGGTAAGATAGGATCACTGCTTTTAATCCCACCACCCTTATTCATTGGATTCTTTCAACTTCTTTAATTTACAACCCCCTGCTCATACAACCACTTTTAAATTTAAATCGTCCGTTTTGGTTGCAGATTGCCTGCTCAAGATATGTCCTATGAACCGATACTCTGCCCAGAAGCAGTTCTGGAACACGGCCAAACAGACCAACACAGACACAGGGCTGTTGAAAAGACTCCACGTATGTATCAGTTACTTCGACCCTCGCAAAATCCTTGTCTAACACCCTACTTGATTTTAAAACTGTTATGTCTTCGCCTTTGGTATAATGGCCCTTTATATTGCGTGTTGGACGTGTTCTCCTGCAATGTTTTGACGCGGTCACTTGATAAACACATTTGTTAAATTCCACTTGCATAGAGTATGTCTAATTTGTAAGGGAGTTGGTTCTTACGATAAATATTATTTCACTGTCTGCAAACGACCCCGACTCCCGATCCCTTTGTGAATGTATACTATGCGGTCTGTGGGAAACATGTTCCCATCGACCACTTAGATAATAAATGACTTGATTAAAACTTTAGAGCGGTACTGTGGTGTGAGAGGGAGGGTGCTTGTTGGACATGCGCAGAGCGCGGTAGCTTTGCGAGTCCCGAATCTGTGACGTCTCGCAGGTCACCTTAAGTAGCTTGCGAAAACCAGGTTTAGTCAGTTAGCCTGCAACAGCTTGCAAGTTAGCTTGACAAGGCGCTCCGCTCCCTCTACTGCTCCGCCCGCTACGATTTCTGCTATACTAGCCTTGTTTCTTTCTGACCACCGCTTACTCTGGACCCTCATCGGAGTACTGTCTCTCACTGGACCCAGACCAAGCATTATCACACGGACACGGCCCCGAGGTCTACTAATAATTCTCCATGAATTGGGTTTTTGTGCAGAATTACATTGCAAACGTACATAAGTCGTCAATGAGGTTTTGTCATCAGTGTCTTTTCCCCCTTTGCAAGGGATTTACACAGATTGTGCTTTCTTCCCTCCCAGCCCTCTCCCCAGATCAGGATCGGCTGCCCACTACAGTTCGCCTGTGTGCCATTACTTCTGGTACACATTGTGATTTTTACTGTGATACTGGGATGGCGGAATAAAGGTCTTCACATCTACCAGCATCGTCCTGTGCAAACATGTAAAGTGGGAGGCACGGCAAAATTAGTTGCTTACAATATCTATGAACACATTCACGCATGGTATAATGTGAATATGTACTCTCTTCTGTGCCGTTCCTGCCACTGTATTTGTCGGCACTGCACGGTGCCGGTAGATGTGTACCTTTGTACTGACCAATCAATAATATTTATCAGTGGCGGCTCGTGACTTTTGAGTGTGCTATGTTTGAAAAAACGTCATTATTAATGTTGTTGTAGTCGAAAATGTTTTTAAATTACCACTAACAGATAATAATTGACAAAGATAACGGTAGTTTGTTCTTTTTCTTTTCTGTTTCATGTTTCATTTTGAGAGTTGTTAATATCATCTTCACTGATTAAAAATATATTACAATTAAGATTTAAAAGCTTCAATTAAATAATTTTAAAAAAATTACGTCACTCGGCTACAGCATCATTCATGTCGAATTTTTCAATCCTAGCACACTTAAATTTCAAAAGCCGCTGCTGTTATGTATTATTTCAGATCACAATTGATAATGAGAGAATGAGGAGAAGAGTGAGGTGAGGCTCATGGCTGTTCAGATCAATCCTGCTAAAGCCATTTCAACGTTCGAATGCAGATGGTGATGACGATACTGGCATCTTCACTCTGAAACGTCTTTAATATATTGACCACCAAATGAATGGTGTGAAACAACACAAATTAATTAAATAAAATTTACTTGCGCACGCCGGGATTTGAACCCGCGACCTTCGGATTCGTAGTCGAGAGCCTTACCCCTCGACCATGGAGGCCGTCAGGCCGTAATGTACATGTGTGCGTAATGCGCACTTAAGGGGGGACTCGTTTGTGTTAGTGTCGAAAAAGGCCGTGCCTTTTGGTACAAATCACAAATGTAGCAATCAGTGCCATCTGTTGGTACCTCTATTAACACGTAATACCCGGAGGTTCAAAATAAAACACATACGGCGATGTTGGGTCCAGATAGACCCGGCTGAAATGATGAAATTAAAAGGCTTTTTTATGCATTTTTCGTTCATATCCTTACTTTTATATGATATTATGTAATTCCTCATAAACTCATAACATATCCCTTGTGTTTCTTGTATAAAGATAGATGTTTTAGAAATTAGTATTCCGTAAATGTTGCGGTTCTTCGATATGCAGCAGCGCGGGCATACCACGCGAGAGCAAAACCACGACTAAATCGGTCGCGTCTTGAGACAACCGCCGCCGATGGTCAGGGGAATGAAGAGGGCAGTGCGGGAGGGGGGGTAAGGACTCGACCCAGGAAGTCAGTGGAAGCGAACATTTTGTTTCTATATTTATTAACATTTTCGGGAAATCGATGGTGTGCATTTACAAGTATATCATCTATTATTTAAAATACCAGAAATAAAATCACTTATTTAATTCTTCCTTGTTGCTGTACCTCTAATAGAAAGATGTGTAAAAAGAAAATAAATTAAATTTATAGCCATATTATATGATGATTGCTTATGCAAATATTATATAATGGCGTTCTTATTTGAGTATTTAATTTACTCACACATTTATTTGTCACAATTAAAACCATTGAATGACATACATTTTAGTTAAAAATACTAAAACTTTTATTTTTCAACAAAACAAATTTAAATGAACAATTTTCATTAAAAAATTAAAGGAATCCGGAATTTGACAAGTTGATCTGCAACGGATTCACTCAGATTTCTACACTAACTGCATTATCACTTCCATTTTCACTTTCAGATATTTCCTCTAGTAATATGTCTTCCGGATCACTTTCAAATTCTGGATCCAATGCTTCGAATTCCAAGTCGTCATCATCACTGATCTCACTGTTAAGTAGCTTTTCAATCTCATTATCAGATAAATAATGTTGCCTTGCCATTGCGTTAGTACGGTACGAAATAAAAAAAATTAAAACAAAGTTATAAAAATATAATCACAATACTAGAAATGTGCCCGAATGGTTGACAACATCTGCGTGTTAAGGACTGCGAGAGACAAAGACAGAAGGATAGAGCGAGAGATATACTGTTTCGTCGGCTGCTCAAATTCAACTGAGAAGAGATGAAGTTTTTGCGTGTTTTTATACACAATTATTCTAATAACTTATTTAAAACGTGTCCGATTTTAATCATTTTTGAGTTGAGATGTGGGTAAATATTTGATAAAAGAATAGACAAGAGGAAATTAGCCTAAACGAAATATTTGCGGCAAAATCTTTTATTTAAAAAACACTGGGTCAAATCAGACCCATCACCGGAGTCGAGGTGTTAATTAATAATAATAATAATAATAATAATTGGATTACTTCTATAGCGCCGTTTTCGTGAGAAAATCACCTCAAGGGCGTAATTAGTATAACTTTACTAATGAAATTATAATTATCATATTATGTTGGCTTTCTTTCATGCAAGTGTAGTTGCCACTAGAGAGAGAAAGTGTGGCAAGTCAGAAAAAGGGGAATATATAGGGAATAAATGCACGTGAAACATAAATTAGAAGGGCGAAAGAGCAACTTCTCTCTCATAATGGATTTCAGGCATCGATGGAAACCAATTCTTTTATTATGTTGGCTTTCTTTCCATGCAAGATGCGGTTGAAAAAATTTGGAAAATTTATAGATTCAGTAATTGGCTTGTAATATGCATAAATGAAGCGGTTATTTCAGCATTTGATGTGGCAGGTAATCCCAACCAATATCGGCTGAAGCCAGCAGCTTAGCCATTCTTACTGAAAACTTACCACGTCTGGTAAGTATTTTTTTTTCCAGATCAGTTAATTAGCTGTTTTTCCTACTGTCCTGATTAAAAACTTTGTGCACGCCACTGATAGCTAGGTACTTCCCCACCTTTCTCCATCTCCTACCTTCCTCCCTTCCTCCCTTCCTCCCTTCCTTCAGCTTCGCAACATACCCCAATTAGGGATCTGCAGTCCCACTGGCTTCAGACAGTTGGGAACTCTTGCGCTGTATTCATATTTAAAAAAATATTATTTCACTTAAAACGACAATGTCTGAATGTGAATGAAGAGAGGAGTGTATTCCAAGATCGAATTGTTTGGGAACTTTAAAAATATTCAGGGGTAGACCGAGAGGATGGAGTGTCCCACTGACTCTTGAAATAACCTGATCCTTTTCACCAAAGTGCAATCATTGTTTGGTGTGTTTCCAGGTTTATTTAGAAGTAAAACGCCCACCGCGGACTTGTACAGCACCCAGACCAAAGAGGTGTTACCTTCCAGACCCAAAACTCCGCTGGTTGATACCAGAAATATGATCATGGACAACTACATCAATATTGGTAAGCTAAATTTTATTTTATTTGTGAGAAGCTTTGAGTACTGATACCAACCCTGATGTATTGCAGTGAGGCATGGAACTGGCAGACGCAGGATGGAAGTAGACTGAATGCCGTACGAATGGTGTGGTAAAATCATATATGACCGTGTTCAAAATGTGGAGATCTGGAAAGAATGCAAGGCTGATGTAAGCGTAATGGATAAGATTAAGAAAGGGACCCTTAGGTGGGCACGTAGAACAGATGCACAAAGAAAGGAATGCAAGGAGATTATATAATGCAGAAGCTAATGGTAGAAGAAGTCGGTTATGTCCAAGGAAGAATAACAGAAGATGTATGAGACAATGTGTGAATGAAAATGAAGCAAGGAGTATGTGCCAGGGCAGAGTTGTGTGGCGGTCTATCTTTTCTGTCTGTGCTGGTTAGTTAGTTTCTTGTGGAATGCCAATGCACCATATGACGCATCCACATTAACTACCGTTGAAAGCCAGCGTATCCCCAGCGGATTCGCTAGGGATAGCTAGAATATATTTAACTCTTTAAGTCTGCTATCAGAATAAGTGAGATCTGGTTTCTCTCTTTCTAAAACACATGTCTGACCTTAAGAGAAAGGGAGATAGAATGGGTATTTTGAGGACCGTCATTTGGTTCCAAATACGGAACAATTAGAATTGGCAGGCTAAATGAACCATAATCTCTTATCAACAAAAGAATCAATCAGAATAGTGATTTTGTATAGCTTGATGTTCGGCACAAGTCTAATAATAAATATTTGGTATCTGCAAATGTAGAATTTTTAATTATCAGTTGTCTTTTCAGGTGGCATCAGCTACAGCCAAGAAGACCTGACTTCCGCGATGGCAGGAGCTCAACAAATATCTCCCAACTCCTCCGCATCGTACAAATTCATCAAAAAACGGCGAAACAGCTCCAATCTCAACGTGACGCAACCCCTCAACAGTTCCAACAGTATCCATAGCAATACGGGCAGCGTACAACTATCCTCTAGCAACGGCAACATCAACAACGCGTCGCAAAACCTGTCTCAAGCCAACGCGCACTTCCGAGGCACAGGAGTCGGTGGATCGACCGACGGAAAAGACATGTCAAACTCAAACGTGTCGAATTCCAACATGTCGAATTATGCTAATGACATGCTGGACGATGGCAACGATCGGGTAGCGACGTTGTTGCCACTTGTGCAGACGCTGGCGTTGAACGAGAGCAACATGGCGGCGGCGTACGGGGGTGATGTTGTGAACAACAACGGCAATAGTGTAGGTGAATCCAGCGACAACGGAGGTAAGAATTACGATTGTGAGTACAACCTTTTCAATTCTCTTTGTGGCTTTGGCTTCTTGTCACTAATCTGATATCGCTTTCGTTTATCGCTATTTTTTTAATTTTAAGTGTTGTATTTTTCTGCATCTTTTACTATTTTCTAGTTTTTTCTGTGTAGGTACTTTTTGCAATTCTTATATTGATGTGACCTACCGAGCGAGTGTATCTCAGTTCATTTACAATAGGAAGCATGGTAGTTTTTTAAAATTTATATTCACTTATTAACCTACATATATGTATTACCTTCTTTGAATAGTTTGTACTAAGGTATGGATAATTACAGTGAAACCCTTTTAAGAAGTTTTCCAAGAGACTGGAAAAAAAAAACTTCTTACGTGGTAAAACCTTATATGTGGGATAAATTGGGTCATTTTTGAAATTCAGTCTTCAAGGGACCGAAAAAAACAAACTTCTTAAGCGAGTTTCACTGTATAACATTATGTCAAAAATGAAATATTAATTTATGGGTTAGTGATATGGAGGAAGTGGGATAATAATAATAATAATAATATTCGGATGATTTTTATAGCGCCGTTTTTGTGAAAAATCACCTCAAGGGCGCTTTACAAATCTTACTTCCTATTCTTACATTATTCCTATATTAAATCTATGACATTTTTTTTTTGGACACTATCATTATACATTATTTATAGACCATATAAAGGATGCAGTTAAATTATCAAAACTAAATACGGCTTGGTCTAAGTTTTCATACATGTTTAATTGAAAAAAAAAATAATAGAAGCTATCTGTATTTATTCCTTACGATATATTGCAAGACGCTAATACGAATGATAGGAGTTATGTGAAGTTGGGCGGCGGGTGAGGACGGGGGCCGGGGGTACTGATCCTTTCTTCCAATCTTCTTTGTCTTTGTTGGTGACGCCCCTGGGCTGCGTAACGGGACGCTCGGTGTTGGTTTGCCCATACGCCAGGTGGCGCTCGTCGGCCGGCTTCAGGATCTGGAAAGACCACATCAGCGTGTCGTCTATTTCTCGCCCCAGCCGGTGGTATCCTTGTGGGGGGCGGACCACAGCAGGCCGCGGAGCAGCCTTCTCGGGCACGTCCGTGGGCCGCATGATGCACCGGATCTGCTCCGTGAACTGGAGGTCAGAACTCAGGTCGCTGTGACAGCAGAAGATCTTCTCGTCAAATGTTTTTTATTTCCTATTGCGCCTTTCTCGGTAGCCACGAAATCTAATTTTGCAGATTGCAGTTGTGGTACAGTGTTCAAGGTTATACAGCGATATCTTTGCAGCTTATTAAAGGCTCCAAAATAGCACATTCACCATTAAGTTTGAGTTTGAGTTGTCTAGCTCGTATACGATATTGTTTACAATCACCACAGTTCAAAGAATAACATTGTAAATCATTTACTTTGGGACACTTTTAACAAGCAAAAAGGTCTTAATAAGCACATGTGTCGAACGCTTCGACCGACCGATGCTTTTGGGTTAGTTTAGAACGACGCGATAGATTTGAACTTAAAATATTTGGGTTTTTATTTGATTTTTTATTATAAACTTGATTTAAGCCCGAAACGGCCACACTAAAATTATATAATTTTTATAAATGTAACCTATAAATTATTGCGGTTATTTTACGCTACTTTAACACCGGAAAAATTAAGAACTAAGCAATATTTCCCAGATAAACTGGAGCGCTTATAAAAAGCTGCCGGCTGCTGCGAGAGCGCCAAAATAGCGGGATAAGTGGAATACATAATTTACAAGCTTTTATCGAATTTAAAAAAATTGACTGTTTGTTTTGCTAACTAACTATACTTAATATAATCTAATATTTTGTATCAGCGCACTGATCAGGTCTGTCTAAAACTTAATAACTGTGTTAAAATGGTGGCTCAATTGGCGAGTTTATTAACTCAAAGATTTTAATTTGTTTACGTCTTTTATTGTTATATACAGTTCCGCGGCCGCCTGTCAAATTCAGCTAGATATTCAAAGTAAATTCGTAATAATACGACTTATCTACTGTATAAGTGTTTTTTAATATTTTTGATCTGTGTGAATAATCTGTGTTGATAATTTACAATATTCAACGACATACAGTTTGGCAATGATATCTTTGCAGGTGACCAGAAGAGGAATTAATGATGTGATGTTTTTTGTTATCCGTTTCAAGGTGTGAAATTTTTCTTTGATAGTGTGATTGAAATAACAAATATCTTCTTTTTGCAGGTTTTCCAGAAGATGGCAGTGCGGTGACGGCGCCCCCGGCCGTAAGTGGGCGCGGCTCGGCGGCCGGCTGCTTCAGCTGTTACAACCCCGGGGGCACCGACTCTCCTCTTGCCACCCGCAATCACGTCAACCATGTGCACCCCGATACAGTAAGTCAATCGATCATTCAATCAATTAACCTTGCAATCGATCATTCAACTAACCCTGTAATCAATCAATTTATCTCATTCAATCAATCCACCAATTATTCCTCATTTTATTAATCATACAATCAATTATATTCAATCAAACCAATCAAGCATTCAGTTATTTATTGACTCGACCAAATAATCAGTCATTCAACTAATGAACCCAACAACCAAATTCAACCAACTAATCATCAATTTAACCCAACTATGTAATCATTTATTTAACCAACTAATCATTTATTTAACCAACTAATCATTTATTTAACCAACTAATCATTTATTTAACCAACTAATCATTTATTTAACCAACTAATCATTTATTTAACCAACTAATCATTTATTAAACAAGTAATCATTTATTTAACCAACTAATCATTTATTTAACCAACTAATCATTTATTTAACCAACTAATCATTTATTTAACCAACTAATCATTTATTAAACAAGTAATCATTTATTAATTGATAAACTAAAGTTCTTAAAAACTTAAGACAAGATTTTGTGCATAGCGCAAAGGGTAACAATTATTTTTATAAACAATAATTATTAGCCTGAAACACTCATCAAATTGAAAAAAACCTTTCCGAGCAAAGATAAATGTCGCCGACAGGACTCGAACCTGCACCCTTCTGATTGCCGGTCAGATGCTCTACCATTGAGCTACGTCGGCTTATCGCAAACCCGCCAAGTTAATCAATATATACTAGTGTTTCATTTAATAATTACTGTTTTTATTATATTTTCACCTGTAAACAACCAACTTTATTAGTATGAGAAAGGCTTGTAACGGCTAAATCCCTCAAATAGATGGCGTCGAGACAAATTATGTCTACATTTTTATTGGTGAAAATTGCTTTGACTTGTCAAATATTTATTAATTGATAAACTAAAGTTCTTAAAAACTTAAGACAAGATTTTTGGGCATAGCGCAAAGGGTAACAATTATTTTTATAAACAATAATTATTGGCCTGAAACACTCATCCAAATTGAAAAAAACCTTTCCGAGCAAAGATAAATGTCGCCGACAGGACTCGAACTTAAAGATAAAGATATATAGATATATAAAAATAAAAATATATAAAAATAATAATAAAGATATATAGAGCATCTGACCGGACATCAGAAGGGTGCAGGTTCGAGTCCTGTCGGCGACATTTATCTTTGCTCGGAAATTTTCGGGCATCCCCAAAGACGACTAGAAATTATTTCCATCGGGACCTCCTGTGTGGAGTAACTGAATAAAAATTGGAAAAAATCAATCTCATTCTATCCCTCACTCAATCAATCAATCTCTCACTATTGATCCATTCAATTAACCAATCAATATTTCGATCAACCCAGCGACCAATGGAGTCACTAATCAATTTATATCAGGATTTATGTTTATTGTTTATTTGCAGAATATGCAGATGAATCGACACAATTACGATGAAGTTTCACCCGTGGCAGTGGACTGGGGCAATGTGGACCCTAACCAGGTATAATCAATGGAATTGAAAATAATAAAAAGATAATTTTTTTTTAATTTTTACATATAGATGAATTGGAATTATGTGTGGTTTTTTTTAATTGTTATTCTTATCCACAATATTTTTGTTGTGAAAATCAAAATGTTTAAATTGCTGTCAATTTATTAGCCTAAATTTAAGTAGTGCATTGCCAATCGACTATCATTAACTCGATGTAACAAATGCTTTTCATTCGTAAAATATCTATCCTCAATCAGGTGATGATTTTGACATTCTCGCGATAATAATATGATTTATGATGCAGCTTTCAACTCTTCTCTTCTCACCAAAGAACGTCTACATTAGTCACCCCACCAAGGGTGGTTTGAGGAAGTGCTTGGCAATGCTTTAATTAAGGGCGAGAGTGATAGTAAATAAGATTGAAAGAAATGTTTTACTATGTTTTTCAATGTTCCAGTGTGATGAAATCATAGACCCAGAAGCTGATCTGGTGGTGGTACTGGGTCGTGGGGCGGCCGGATTTGGTTTCCGCATCGTGGGGGGCACGGAAGAAGGATCACAAGTGGCTGTGGGGCACATTGTACCTGGTAAGTTGTATATTTTATTTATAATAATAGTTATTTATTCCAGAAGGTATGCAGGGGTAGCGCAATGCAATATGTTCCATAAGTGATAATAATACAAACAAATAAATAGCAATAGATACGTAAAAAATGCAAAATAAGTTCATTCACTAAGAGAAAAAAAAATTATGGTGGATATTTAACCGTCTCCAAAGGGCCATCAAGTGAGACTCCATCCATGCAGCCGTAGCAGTAATGATGGTATTCTTGGATTGGCATACTCTGCACCATAGGCTTCCCATGTGGAGGCAGAGAAGTGCCCTGAAAGAGTGCACTCGTTCTTCCAGGAACATTTCTGTAGCGCTGCAGTATCTTGGTAGACGGAATAGTTGGCGATATGCATTATTGTAGGTGATTTTTATCTTTTGCCATTGAGATGCAGCGTAATGCACCCACAGTTCTGACGTATACAGAGATGTGCAGAATGTATTGCCCACAGTTCTGACATATGCAGAGATGTGCAGAATGTATTGAACAGTATTCCTTTGACTTTTACATTTTTGTGTAAGATTCATACGAAATATTTATGATTTAAATTTGTTACATATGTTTTTATTTTATATAGATTTATATATTTTGTAACCTTAACTGTAAATTTAGTAGAAGGTTTTGAATAACAAGCTTTTATAAAATGTCTATAATTATTAAAAAAAATGCCTAAGGCTGCTCTCTGACTCTGAGGAATTGACATAAACCTCATGCGTGATACCGTCAGCGTGCTGCGTCATATTTATATTGGCACTAGCCCACGACTTGAGGAGGAAGCAGGCACTGCTTGTCATACTTCTAGTATACCACAAGCGGGAAAACAATTCAGTAGCATCTCGGTAAACGTGTGTCGTTTCGATCGTTTACACCCCATTCGGCTGTGAGTTTAAATATGACGTGAGATATGAATTTTCGTCTAATAACGGAGGTAGAGAAATATGAATGCCTTTATAATTATAAATTACCAGTATATGCACAAAAAGGGACGGAGAAAGCTTGTGGTGAAATAGGAGGAGTTCTACTATTGTGAGGCATGCAATCATTTTACTTTTGATGTATTGTAAGCATTGGATAATATTATATGCATTTATATATTTGAGCTGACGAGTTTACAATAATCCATGGCCACTATTTAACGGTAAGTTTAACAATACAGTAAAACCCCTATTTTACGTTTTTCAAGGGACTGAAAAAAAAAACATAAATGGAGGGAAAATGTAAATCGGGGGAAATGAAAAAAACTACTTTTTTAAAAAAAATAATCTTTGTTAATTTTTTTGGTTGAAAAAACAATACATATTTTATTTTTATAAAAAAAAAATCATGTAGGTAGATTAGTTGAGTATTGAAAAAAACATTTAATTTTTTTTTATTAAAAAATCATATTTGTTGAATTTTTTGTATTGAAAAAATATTTCATATATTATTCAAAAAATCGTGTAGATTAGTTTGTTTAATTTTTTTTTTCTAATTCTTTTTCAATTGTATATATACATTTAAAAGTTTCGTTTTGAACTCCACAAATGTGACAACTGCGCCGGCGCATTGTCATGTGCACGTCCAATCACGGCACAGATAGCTAAAATTGAAAGTGGGCGGCCAATCACAGCGTTTCGCGCCGTACGGCCGACCAATCACGGCACGACAGATAAACATGTGTCTTCTGCGCCGACTCATTGTCAAGGGCGCGTAAATCACACATTTTGAATATTTTCAACGTAAATTGCGGGAAAAAAACGTAAAAATCGGGTAATAAATGTACTAAAATACATCGGGACTGAAATAATAACACGTAATTGGCGGGAAAACGTTAAATCCGGGGACGTAAAATACGGGTTTCACTGTATTTATTTATCCAATAATTGAGTTGGCAATATAACATTATAACCTCCCACAACTGTCACAAACTTCGTAATACGAAAACGCATAGAATCCAATGTCTAAAGTAATAACACAATGATCAGGTATTCAATTTTTTTTTTTTCATATGATATTTATTATTTGCCACGGAAGTGATGCGGGTGGTTTTATGAAGTAAAGTTTACTGGCGGCTACAAATTACTGCAGAGTGCAGACCCATGAGGTGAGAATCAGAGAGTCCATGGAGTGAGGCATCGTGTAACATTTCCCATATTTGCACCAAGTGGCGCACCTGCCTAGAGTGGCCCGCCAATGATACAATTTTTCCCCTACAATAAATTATTTCACTTTTATTTTGTTTGCCTTTACTCTTCTTTGGCTAAGTTTCTGTTCTGCCTACAGGTGGCTCGTGCGATATGGATGGGCGCATCAGTCCCGGTGATCTCTTGACCTCAGTGGATGGCCTGTCCACCCTGGGAGCCTCCCACCGCGAGGCCGTGGCCACCGTCTGCAGGGCGGCTGCCAATGGACAAGTAATGTCACACTTTCTTTTTTAATTTATTATTTTGAGATGATTATTACACTAATTCAGATGTTATTTTCTTACTGCTTGTGCGGTTGGATGCTGCAAATATATCTTTTGCGTAGATACCTAAAATAAAGCAGGTTTTGGCATTTGCACTTATTAAATTGGATGAGAAATAGGAGAAATGAATGATGAAGAATTGTGGAGTAACAAATATGTTATTTCTCAAATTAATAGCAGTGCAAAGTGGCGACTCTAACGACCGTTCTTTCCAACTTTTCGATTGATCAATCTGAGGCACCGATCAGCCAAGTGTTTTGTTGAGCAACGCTCTTTTCTGCCCTTTTTCAAGTATTTTTTATCATTGATCATTCTAATAGGCCTTCCACACGAGGGGTGGCCCTATACTAAAAAGGCCATGACGTCGAAAGGTTCGACCATCCGGTCGTCCTTTCCTAAAGTTGGAAGGATTGACGACCGGATGCCTTTATATTAGTATTGAGCCGCCCGCTCGTGTGGAAGCAACTTTCGGGTGCCCGCCACTTTCATAGACAATAAAACGACATCAAAGTAAAAACTTTCAATGTTAAATTAACATAGACCTGTTAATATTGTATTTATTGTGAATACACTTTGAACCACCATTTTATATTTTACAAACATGTGTGATATAAATATGTTGAATAAGGTGTTAGCTTGACTTTTGCTAATGCCGCTGTTGTATTAAAAAGCACTTGTAAATGTAAAGTAGATTTATTGACCATTCAGGTTGACAA
Organism: Halesus radiatus; assembly: GCA_022606495.2. NCBI lineage: Eukaryota > Metazoa > Arthropoda > Insecta > Trichoptera > Limnephilidae > Halesus > Halesus radiatus. The sequence continues at coordinate 29,396 of JAHDVE020004715.1, read as the reverse complement.
GTTTAACAAGTGACTCCGCAGAGGTTGTCCCATAGACAAAACTATAGAAGTGATCCATTGTGTATATTAGTATATTATACCAACAGCCGTGAAAGTACATTCGTGTCGTACACTTGATGTTTCTCCTTTGTGAAAAAAACAAGTCAAAACGTAGCTTATAATAAGTAGAATAAGTTAGGTTCTCTTCAGTCTTATTTAAAACATACAAACCACATGTTTTTGATATTGGAATACAGTTAAATAAATCTTTGTCATTTAATAAATATTTGGATCATGAAAAATAGGTCACAAACCAAATGATGTTTCGCTGACATGTGTTCACTCTATTGACACTTTTTAAAACTACTCCTCAGTTAAGCAGGGCATTAATCCAGTTGAATCGATCCCCTAAACTTGATTGTAAATTTGATTGTTACTTGATCAAGAGTTGCATTGGGAAGAGTATAGTTGTGCATTTGAGCAGTGTTAAGGCAAAATCTCAGCTCAACAGTTGCTCAGTAGGGTTGGGAACAATGGCCGTAAGACGCAACTTTGCATACTCAACTCAAAAACAAAATTTATCTTTTTACTCATTTCTTCATCTTTAATTCCAGGTGACATTAGGAATAAAGAAGAATCGGAACAACAATATAGGCGTGCTGCGTTCCCCCAGCAATGGGAATGTGATGCCCATGCGCCCTCTGCAGCAGCAATACCTGGCCTCTGTCCCCCAAAGCCACATTCTAATCGACAATGGCCACCTTGGGGGAGAGATGCCCATAGGAGCCACCCTGAGACCCTACTTGTAAGTCTATTACCCTTTTTTATGTAAGTACTGTTCCCAACCGTCTCGAGCCAGTGAGACTATGACTTCTCCAATTGGGGTATGTTGTGAGGCTGAAGGTAGAGGATAGGGGAAAGAGATGAAAGAGGAAGGTGGGGAAGTCTCTGGCTATTCAGATCTGGTCACCAAACACGGCAAAAGTCATTTCAAGTAAGAATTTATTTGGTGTGTATTAAAATGAGAGTTGAATTTTCTAAACGTTGTGCATTAAACCGAAAATCATTTCCACTGAAAATTTTTGGAATGAATGGAGAAGAAAGGGGATTTCAATTTTGCAGCACAAAGTAATGAAAAAAAAATGGTTTTGCAGTTTCATGATTTTCAAAGTAAAATAGTTTTACAGTATGTTCATATTAATGTTTTTTTAATGTCCCCTTGAAAAATGTAAAAAAGGGGTTTTACTGTAATCCCTCTACGACACCCGTCTTCTCCTTAAACATATATAATTTTTTAATAATTTATATAAATAAAATAAGTATGTACAAGTTGTCAGAGGAGGAAATGAGCATCATGGACATTTCTGCTTTAAAATTGAAGAAACTTTGTTGAGAGAGAGTTGTGAGAAAACACAGATTAATCTAATTTAAATTATTTGTTTGGGGAGAAATTAATTCAGCATTTCTACAAATTGCAATAGCGTCTCCCACACATATTTTTCTGCCTGCCTCTCTCGGGTAAAAAAAGTCACCACACTTTGGCGGGCGGGCCGATCCGTTGATTGACTAATCTCCGCGCGGAAGTCTAAGTGTAAAGGGATTTCTCAGAGATCAGAGCGAACTGTGGCCTGATGCATGATACGTCGTACGGTTTAAAAGTTTTGCTACAGTTTTGACCATAGATATCACAAGATAGACATTGCTATGGACATTTACCTATTAAAATAATAATGTCATGTAATAATTACCCAGAAGATTATATATTACTTATGTATGAACAGTGCAAATTTAGATTCTTGCGACGTTTCATTCAAAACTTAACTAGTACTGATTTTTAAGTTTCTATTCTTTGCTTTTGATTTTCCACAAGCAGTCGGTGAAAAACGTGTAAAGGCGTAGATCGCCGATCGCTGAGAAAAACCTTCGCGTTGGACTGACTGGAGATCTGGGCGCTCGGACTGCAGGTCGCTGCCTTTATACATACGTTTCCTCGGACATATTAGGATGAAGTGTTGTGAGATCTTGAGTCCGAAGCGTATGTGTAATGTCCACTAATATGAACAGCTTCCCGAAACAAATTCACTACGAATACATAGCAAGGTCCCCCTGGTAAATGAACTAGCTGAGGTGACCAGAGTTTCTGATCGGGGACCTGAGATGAATAGTTTGCAGGAAAATTTTGAGATTTGTTACCCCTATCCCTACTTGCTAAGGTAGGTTTTTGCTTTCGCTCGAGTGGTTAAATGTATATTAGATTTGTTTGTGCATAACTTTTTTTTATGTTTAATTGTTTTCAGGCAAGCCAACTCCAGCAGTCCCTACTACAACTTCTACCAGGACTTGGCCCTCAACGGATCCATTCCCAGTCATGAGCGGTAATCATAATTAATTATTTTATTTATGCCAATAACACTCAAAAGTCTCGAATGCAATTCTATTCAAAATCTTTCCCAACAATTGCCCGACACTGACTCTGGTGCTTTATTTATGCTTCAAGTTATGATTTTTATTCCACTGTCAATGCGGCTGACCCGAAAACAACTTCTTGGACGCCACTTTTACAGCTGAGTATTCAGGGGAGCTTAATCCATGAAAAAAAGATAAGATGACTTAAGTTGAAGTGTGCCATTATACTCGGCTACATTAGTGACATAAAAAAAATATTTTTTCATTAACTCGCGTTAATTGATTAAGTCGAGTGGTTCGCTACGTTTGGTGACTTAGCAGGAGTGTCTGGATTCATGGGGTCTTGGCGGCAGATGCGTTCCGGTTGAGGGAGACCCTTGATCTTTCCAGCCGGACTTTCTCGACTCATCGCCTTGCACTGTAGTGGGAGGGATAGATTAATATGCCCATCACTCCTGGACACACGACCTCAATATTCTTACCCATACCTTTTTCCTTCCCAGATCTTCCTCTCCTTTCATTCCTTAAAATGATCCTCCACACAGCATCCCCAAAGATGACATAGGCCCCCAGGGAAATTATTTTCCTCGGGGTGGTTTTCTTGTGTGGAGTTAATGTTAAAAAAAAAACTTGATGAAAAACATTCTTGGAATGAAAAAAGTATGAGGGGTGGGTAGGAATACGGTGGGTAGGTCGGTCGGAGGGATCAACTGTCAGGGGGCCAACTATCGGGGGATCAACTGTCATGGAACCGTGGACAAAGACCCTTAATCTCTTTAACCGGACTCTCGATCCATCGCCTTGCACTGCAGTGGGAACTTCCTCACCCTTCTTTACTTAAAAAGATCCTCCACACAGCATCCACGAAGATGATATAGGCCTTGTGGGAAAATTATTTTCCTCGGGGCCTCCTGTGTAAAGTTAATGTAATTTTTTTTTAACTGTATCTTATGTTTATTCCAGAATACCCTCCACGCACACACTCAATTATGACACCTCAGATGGCTCCCCCTATCCGACTCACTATCAGAATGGATCCGCATTCCGACTTGCCCCCAATAACTTCATGAAGAATGATACCGGCAATGGAGGTAAATAAATTTTATTAAATTAAAATCTAACGGAGTAAGCATTAAATAATAAGTCCCAACTGCCCGGACTTCATTAAAAAAAAATATGCCAATAGCTCTGTTTATACCAGCCCCTGTTTATATTATGACAGCCAGGTGCACAAATATATCAATTCTGGAAGAACTTGGCATCTACAGTAGTCTATCAACTGTCTGTATAGCGCATATCCTCAGATTCTTTGGACATGCTGCTTGCTAAACTGATAACTCCAACTTGGAGAAGCACATGGTCACTGGCAAAGTAGAAGGCAGGAGAAGGAAACGTCTCCAATGCGTTGGAGTGACAAAATTCTGCAGGTGTCCGGAACATCGGTGTCCGCAGCTTTCCACACAGCGCAGAATCACGAGGAGTTGAGGAGCCTTGTACACCAGGAAGATTGGAGAGGGGGTCATGATCCTCAGCAATGAGGAAGCGACTCGGGAAGAATAACGGTTATATAAGCTTATGATTAAATTTGCCCAATATAAATTAGAACACGAGATAACAATAACATGAATTGAATACAAAACAAAGAGAGATAATCTAGCAGAACAACAGGAAGAGAATGATATTATTAGGGAAAACCGGCGTCTGTATAAGAAATGTAGATGTCACTACTGTAGCCATCAGCTTCAGCTGTACGACGGCTGTTGAAATAGTATATCTTAGTGGCCAGTCCAACAGAGCGAATACAGAAGCAAATGTGATTGATATAGGTATTGCAACCAGCGTTGAGTAAAAAAAAGTAGGTACTCACATTGCTTGCATACAGCATATTTCAGAAAAGAAAATGGTAAATTAAAATGATCAAAATGACCTTTTTATATTAAAAAGAACACAATGTAAAACTTTTTAAATTTTCAAATTCAATGAATGCCCTTGTTGTCCCTTTCCCACTAGCGGCAATAAGTAGGCGTAAGTAAGATAAGAGACTGTCGCAGAGATGTTCGACAACTTATTACTTATAATTACTTATTATTAGCGTCATTACTCTCAAATTATAACATCGAATAACAAGAGGATAATATTTGTGCAGGACAGTACATCAACATTCACACGGGCAGCGTTCCCTACGACGTGGTCGTGCAGCGGAGTGAGAACGAGGGCTTTGGCTTCGTCATCATCTCCTCCACCAACAAGGCCACCAGCACCATCGGTTAGTAACTGTCAATCAATCAACCTGTCCATTCATCAAACAATCCATCCATCCATATCCATCCAACAATCAAGCAATCCATCTATCAATTAATCGATACGTTCATCCATAAATCAAATTGTCCATTCATCAAACAGCTATCCATCATTCAATCAAGTAATCAACCTGTCCATCTAACAAATAATCTATCCACCAATCGATTAATTAATCTATCCATCCAAAAAAAAAATCAACTGCCGAGGCTAATGTGACAATGGCTCCCTCGATATTGAGGTATTTTGTGTGGCCAAAAGAAGGTTGGAAGAATTGGACACTTGGATGTTTCCTAATTAACACTGTTGTTATTTATTTACAGGTCAACTGATAGCAGGCTCCCCGGCAGCGCGGTGTGGTGTCCTCCACGTGGGTGACACGATCCTCGCCATCAACCACACGCCCATCCGCCACCTGTCACACGGGGACATCGTCACACTCATCAAACACAGTGGGTACAGTGTCACACTTACCATACAGCCGTCGCCGCACTGACACTTGCGCTTACTTGACTTAAACTTTAATTGATTTATCGTTTTGTACATTTTAAACTGTCTTTGATTGTCCTCACCAAAGACAATCTAGAATTGTGTAATTTTTGTCATATTGTGCATTTTAACGTGCTTTTGATTGTATCTTTACAAGGTTAACATATATGTACACTTTAACTTGCCGTTCATTTATTCTTACGAAATCAAGATACGTTTTAACTTTACTTTGATTGTACATATTCTCACCAAACACAATCTCGAGGATTGTGCAATTAATATTGTATTGTCTTTGATTCTTATGAGGTCATGTTCAACATGTACACTTTAACCTGACTGGTTATCTCTTCACAAAATCTAAGATTGTGTAATTAATTTCATCTGGTATAATTTAACTTGCCTTCGATTGTGTAATTGAGGTTATCTTGGATATTTTAACTTGTCATTGATTGTATCCTCAGAAAACACAATCTTGGATTGTGTAATAATTAATGAAATTCTATACATTTTATTCTGCCTTTGATTGTATCTTCACAAAAGATAATCTAGGATTGTGTCTGGTGAGGAAGTACCATCAACCAGTTTTGGATTGTTTGAATTGTGTCCTCACCAAACACTATCTAAGATTGTGTAATTAATATTGTATTGTAAATTTTATTGTTCACAAAATACAAAATAGGAATGTGTAATTAATTTTATCCTGTCCATTTCAATCTGCCTTTGATTGTATTCTCACGAAACACAATCTAGGGTTATGTAACTAATGTAATCTTGTACATTTTAATCTGCCTTCGATTGAATCTTAACGAAACCTAATTAAATAGTGTCATTGTGGTCATAATTCACCATGCCTTAGATTTTATTCTAATAAGAAAAGGATCTATGATTGGTTTAATCAGGGTAATCTTGTTCAATTTCCTTTGATTGTATCCTCACAAAACACAATCGAGGATTGTGTAATTAATCTTGTATATTTTTAACTTGTTTTTTATTGTATCGTCAAAAAAGCGCAATCTTGGATTGTGTTGTTGTATTTTAAAATGAAATATACGGTGATAGATTCGTAGTGATGTTTTGTAACCTAACCTTACTAAAGTCAGGTAATTGATGTTTGGTATCTGACCTTACCTGATCTTGGTGATTGTTAGATTTTCTCATTTAATCTCCAACTGTATGTTCAGGGTCATTTTATATATCCAGTGCTGTCATCCGGTGAATTTCCAAAGCTTTTCGGAAACCATTATTTTCAAATTAAAAATTTCAGGAAACCGGTTTTTACATGTCTTTATAAATACAGTTGAACTTGGTTATAACGATCACGGTAATAGGAAGCTCACGGCTATAAAGAGCAAATTACCCAATGATATTTCGGATCAGGCTAATTTTCATACAATTGTTAGCTGTTATAACGAGAACGTTTCACTGATATACCATATGAATAATTTTGTCAACACAATTTCTAAATACATACATAGATCGTTGGATCTGAAAAAGAACAATTCTCGAGTAAGTGAGTACAGACGAAGGTAGCGGTTTAGCGCGGCGGTGAACGGGGCGGCGGCCGCTGCAGGAATATCCTTAAATCCCGATTAACATTTTTATGGCGCGACCCGTGTAAGATTGTCGGCAATGTGAAACATTCCTATCCATCAGGCACTATGTAAAATTGTCATAAAATCCTGCGAAAGTCATTCGAAAATTGGGATTTACAATCTAGTTCCCTTTTACATCTTCTTTTGTATTACTACTCTGTACTTGAGGTGATTTTTCACAAAAACGGCGGTAAGGTATTTCTAGTAAAACGAGTTACGGCTATAAGGAAATTAATTTTTGTTGATTAAAAACCCGTTGTAACTTTTTTCCAGTTATTTATTTTCGACCGGACCGGTTTCACCCTATCACGGGCATCGGGGACAGATTTTGTCGGTCCCCTCGTGCTTCTTATAACAAAGTTTGACTGTATGTATTTTCACTTGCCAACAATATATTTAATGAATGTGATGCATTAATATAGCAGCGGTGATTTTTCACAAAAACGGCGCTATACAAATCATCCAACTATTATTATTATTATTAGAGGCACGGTTGAAAATGATTTTTTGTAATAATTACAATATCTCTCCTATAGTGCAAGCAATCTTCCCAACAAGCCCTCCATTGATATGCTTGGTGTAACCTCAAGTGACCAGCTCAGGTATGGGGGCTCCTTCGAAGCCAGAGTAAAGTTAGCCTCTCAGAAGCTGGGCGTATTGTACAGAGCCCGCAGATATTTTAATAGTACACAACTGCCGACCCTGTACACATCGCAAGTGTGCCCCACTGTAAGAATTTGGCAGCAACCTCTGGTCGGGAGTCCCAAAATATCTGAAAAAAACCCTTGAATCTGGAGAAACGGGCGGTCCGTGTGATAGATTCGCCTATCTTAACAAACGGATTGCAATCTTTAGAGCACAGACGTCAGGTGGGAATGCTGTCCTTGTTCTACCGGTATTTTAATGGAAGATTCTCTGAGGAACTAGCGTCATTGATCCCTTCGGCACCGATGCACAGTCGGGAAATACGCCAAACATTTGCACACGGTTGATATTTGTCATTTAAGAATGGGTCGCTTCAACGACTCGTTGTGTTCTACAGCTCGGCTGTGGACTGATCTGCCGGCCTCTGTGTTTCCTCCATTCTCTTCAAGACCCAAGTTCGCTCCTTCCTATCCTCTAAAAGACCCTATACACAGCATCCCCAATGATGATATAGGCCTTAAGGGAAATTATTTCTCTCAGGGTCTCCTGTGGAGTTATTGTAAAAAAAAAAAATATTGTGTTGGAAACCCGTTGGATGACACCACTATATATAAGAAGTCTTACCCAAATTTGATTTAAAAAGCAACCTAACCTAACCTAATGAAGTAATAGGTTATTCTACATTATGCATACATATTGTGTTTCTGCCATATTGAAATGATAAATCAATATATACATTTATATATGGTGGATGAATGCCTCATTTACTTTTGAAACTTTTTATGACCAATGTAAAAGTTATTACAAATTAATTGTTTAAATAAAAATATTTACTTATTAAATTGAAAAGCTTTACTTAGACTTGAATAATATTGAAGTGCCTTCAAAAACTTATATTAAATTAATTATGTATTATTTCATTTTTGTATTTTTTTTTAGAACCTGAGAATATAATGGTTTCAAATAAGTGAAAACATTTTTATTATCGTAAAATTTTTTACAAAAAAATTCGAAATTAGCAAATTTTTGCATGTAAAAAAATTTGCTAATTTTATGTTCCAACATTTTATAATTATAAAAATTCTGGTCTAATAAATTTTTCTTACTTTTAAATAATATTGTTGGCAGCTTCATCAAACTTATAGACATCGCAGCTAGAGTTGAGTCGAACTCAGTATTCACACAGATGCATTGTTTGTATACAGCAAGTTTCAAACTTAGTTTTTAATGTAATAAAAAGTACACGCTGGAAAACTTTTCGATTGACTTTAAAAACTTTTTGTTTGTTCACATTTGAACAATATAAACACTTGTTCATTTTTCACTTACACAGGGGGTTATTCAAAATGATGGACTCAATTTCATCCTGCTACTAACTAACTAAACATCACGCCATTTCGCCGCAGGGTAGGCAGAGAGGACGGACTGCCAAACAACTCGATCTTGGCATACACTTCTTGCTTCATTCACTTTCATACAACGTCTCATACATTCTCTTCTGTTATTCCGACTTCTGACATGGCCCGACTCAAGTATTTGATTCACGTGATCGTGCCATGTCCGTCCCCGGCTTCTTCTTTCATTTACATTCGCGTCATATATTCTCCTTACACTCCTCTCTTCGTTCATTCGCTCTACATGCCCAAACCATCTAAGCGTCCCTTTCTTGATCTTGCTCACTACGCTTACATCAGCCTTGCATTCTTTACGAATATCAACATTTTTCATACAATCATACATGGTTTTAGCACACATTCGTTTCAGAGATCGCATTTCTACAGCAGTCAGTCTACTTTCATCCTTCCTCTGCCAGTTCCATGCCTCACTGCCATACATCAGGGTTGGTACAATGGAGTGCTCCATTGCGGACTGCTAGCTTCGCTTCTTTGGACAACTTTTTGTTAGCGCCAACCGCGTTCAGTCCTCCGTTAATGGAGTTTCCTGCATTCACCCTTCTTTCAATATCCCTATCAGTCTTTCCATCTCTTGTAAACATACTTCCCAAATAGACAAACTCATCGACCTACTCCAAGTATTCATCATTCACAACTATATTGCACACTGTTTTTGTACTCTCTCTTTCAAACACCATGACTTTGGACTTACTTACATTCATCATTAGCTCATTCTTCATACATACTTCATCCTAGATACGAGAGACAATCATACTGCTATATTTCCTGAATTATATGTTATATGTGAATGATCTACATAGCAATCGAAAGAGGAGGTCCGAAAGTTTCAAATATCACCGCTAGATCGCCCATAGTTGCACAAACGATCGCTAGAGTGCTCGCGCCGCCTAGCAGCCATTTCGCGTCGGTTGTTAATAAAATGGCTACTATGCAGCACAAGGTTTTCTGTGTTCGTGAGTTGTGTAAAACTGAGTCGGCTTTAAAATTGAACCTCCAACTAGAAAGAGCATTTGTCGCTGGTATCACCAAATTGAGTAAACTGGATGTCTGTAAAGGAAAAAGGCCGGATCGATCGCGTGAAAAAGTGTGAAATTGAGTCTCATTTTGACTAATCCTAATAGGTGTAAGCTGTTTCTCGCTGTCGTTTCACAAGAAAACAACTGTCAGAAGTGTATAAATATGCACCAATACTCACAAGTTTGTATTGTTTGCATCAACTCTAATTGTCCAACCTGTAACATTATTTCTTAACATAAAGGATGTTTTTAAAGTTATAGATTGTAAATAGAATATACATTATGAGACTTATAAAATTATCGATTATTTATACAATTATATTTAAATAATTATTAAGTTTTATAGGGAAAATTACAATATTTTATTAATATGTTTTGCCATCTCTCTTGAAGGTAAAATTAATACAGTCTCTGTACTGACGGTCTCCGTGGTTGAGTGGTTACGATCCTTGACTACGAATCCAGAGGTCGCAGGTTCAAATCCCGGACTGCGCAAGTAAATTTTATTTGATTAATTTGTGATGTTTCATAATTTATTCATTAAAAATAATATGTAGTGTGTTCGCGGTACGTTCCAGAGCGGTAGATACTGTCAGTATCGCTCTGGTGAAAGGCCATCATTTAGAATCAAAATGTTGCTTGAAATGGCTTTAGCCGTGTTTGGTGACCAGATTTGAATAGCCAGGTACATCTCCAACTTCCTCTTTCCCTCCTCAATACCTCCAGCCTCACAACATACCCCAATTGGGGATGCCATAGTCTCACTGGCTCCAAACGTTTGGGAGCAGCTGGGACTCTTGTGTGGTACTCACATAAAAAAAATATTTTTCTCATCTTGAATGTACTATGGAAATTTTTTCACAATACTTAATTTTTTTAATTTTCCATTATCATGGTGATGTTTCACTTTGAGGGTAGGCAGAGAGAATAGAGCACCACAATTATGACTAAGATTGTTAAATTCAATGATTCTAATTTTCGGCTTTTGATCGAATTGTAATCAGGGGGCTACTGTATTTTTTGCGTCAGATAACGCAAGTTAAATCGACCATAAATAACACATTTTGACAGTTTTCATAAATGTAGCGTCGTCTTTTGCGTTGGCATTACGGATTTATCTCTTAACGTCAACGCCAACTTAAGTTATTAGCGCGATGCGTACTAACAAACCTTCAAATTGTGTTGTCTATGGCCGATTTAACTTGCGTCAGCAAACGCAAAAGATACAGACTTGGCCCCCAGTTGACAAGCATAACAATGTAGACCATTACGTTTAACAGCTGATCATGATTTGATCAAAAGCTCTAACGGGCCGAGAATCGGAGTCATTTAACAGCAAAAAAATTCACAATAATCGTCAATTTGATAGTAGTGCAATAGACCTGCTGGCACTGATCCGTAGGATTCTTGTGTCAACACAAAAAACATAATTTTGAAGAAATTTTTCATGAAATTAAGCCTTAAGGCTAAACGATAATTAATACTCGCTCACAGATGGCGCTAATCGAAATATTTTAGAAAAAAACACTTTTAGCATGTAATGCTTTTAAATATTAAAATGAATTGTTTGTTGGCGGGTGTACACACGGAATATGAAATGGAATAAATTTTTATCAGAGATTCAAAGCTCAAGAAACTTATAAAAATTCTGTATGTTAGTTTTACAATAATTAACTTTAAACTTATTATAAAAAATTATTCCATTCATATTACGTATGTACACCCGCCAACAAACAATTCATCTCAAAATTTAAAAGCATTATGTGCTAAAAGCGTTTTTCAATAATTTTTAATTAGCGCCATCTGTTGACGCGTATCCTGTTTCGTTTAGCCTTAAATATAAACAGGGTAATTAATATCGTTTTAAATTCATGTTTAACATTAATTTATAAAATTTGAATAATAACGGAATGATTAGGGAAATAAATTATAAGTTAGAGATTTGAAAATTATATATATTTTTTATAATATTATAGTCTTATGATTAAGTACAGTTGTATTAAAAATTTGCATAGTTGCTTATATTTATTATTTAATACAAGTGTATAAAGTGTGTCGAACCAATGATCTTGTTTTACATGAATATATTATTTAATACAAGTGTATAAAGTGTGTCGAACCAATGATCTTGTTTTACATGAATATATTATTTAATACAAGTGTATAAAGTGTGTCGAACCAATGATCTTGTTTTACATGAATATATTATTTAATACAAGTGTATAAAGTGTGTCGAACCAATGATCTTGTTTTACATGAATATATTATTTAATAATAAACATTTTACAACATAAATCTGCTTTTTTTTAAAAATAAATTTTATTAAAATGTACGTATCTAACATCGATCGACAATAGACGGGGTGTTTACGCAAGTTCATCCGTCACCTATTTCCAAATAATTTATCCAGCCAGTCCTAATCGAACCGTCACCGCAACGAGTCACCTGTATCTCCGCAATCCGCGATTCAACCTATATCAGTAAAACACGAGTGAGTTATCTACAGTGAATGGTGAAATCGGTGAGTCCCTTCTTTTATCACTTCCATCTATTACTAGTTCAAATGTACTAACAAAATGTTCATATGTGGTAACAAAAACGGAGAACTGACACTGGGGCACCATTTAATTATATATTAAATATTTTCATATATTTCTTTGTTTATTTTATAGCTTTCATCAATTTGTTTTAGAATGAAGTCATCCATTTTTAATTGTAATTATTTTTTTCTTTTGCAAAATAAAGCATTTTTGTTCTATGTTTGCATTGGTCATTATTCGATTTGTGGTTTTTTGGTGTTGAAGTTTTAAGTTGATTTCTTTGCAGTTGATGCAGTTCGGTGTTTAATGGAAACATTTTGGCTTGCTGTTTATTTGAAAGCTCCGTAATACAGTGTGACCATATTTGTGACAGTGATAACACTGCATTAGAGGATTACCTCTACTCTAACAGGTTCCTTACTTCTCCGGTGGTTTCAGTAATGATTTTTTTTGTGTATCTTCCCTTTATGCTCAATATTATTTTCTTTCTTTTCATTTAACATTTTGATGTCATCATTTTGCAGTATTAGGTCTGATAGGAATTCATTTTGGCTATAATTTTCGTCTATTCCTTTGAATATCATACACGGTCTTTTTTATTTAGGTTTTCTACTTGTCATCATCAATATTTAACTTTTTTATGTCATCATCTTCTTTTTTGAGCTTCATTATCAGTTCGTTTTTATTTATTTTCCTCATATTGGTTACTCCTAATTTGGATATTTAATGTTTTTCGTTGTTATTTCTTGTACATCTTTGTTATTATTTGATTTTATTATGATGGGGAATACCGGAGATTTATATTGTACTATGGCTTGTGCGTACGTTTCAACATTTTGTTTAAATGTAATTAATTTTTTCAATTTTTGACAATAATTTTCACTGTTTATTATGATTTGTTCTTTTTTGATATTTTAAATATTCAAACTTTATTGCAAATTGTTCTTTTTTGTAATTTTAAATGTTCACATTATATCTTCTAGTTTTTTTAAGGTTATATTTTAAACTTTGTTTAATTTTAGAGTCTTTTACAGATGTTATTTTACTTATGTCGTTTTTTATATCTTCAAGGGTCATCCGTGTTTATTATTGCCCGCCCGTCTGAGCGAGTGACCTATTTGTAGGTATGATTTATTATCTTCAGGTCTAAGTTCAAAAACAAAACTGTGAATCGAACTGCACTGGAGTAGTGTTGGAATGGTACTGAATACTTTCAGTATCGCCCTGGTGAAGACCACCATTCAGAGTTTTTTTTACCATTTTCCCCTCAAACCTGAAACAAGGTATTGTTATTCCTATATATAAAACTGAGAACAAGACAGATAAAAACCATTTCAGACCAATAACTCTACTGACCAGTCTGTCTAAAGTATTTGAAAAAGTTATCAATGCGCAGTTGGTTAAATTTCTTGTGAGTTCTAAACTGCTCTCAGAAAACCGATATGGATTTCAAGAAAATAAGAGTAAATTAATTAAAAAAAACTTTAAAAAATCGGTATACGATGGACTTCAGCAACAAGTGAAAATAAATAACAATCTTAGCAACCAGTGCTCAACTGACAATGGTATTCCACAAGGAAGCATATTAGGACCGATTTTGTTCCTGTTGTATATTAATGACTTATGCAACCTTAATATTCAGGGGGAAATTGTTAGCTTTGCTGATGACACTGTCTTACTTTTTGGAGCTGACACTTGGCTAGATGTTTTCAACAAAGCTGAAACGGATATAAGAATAGTTGAAAAAACCGAGAAAACTAAATATGTCACATCAAGCATAAATATTACAGGTCAACCACATGACGATTTCCTCTATTAAAATCTAAGAGTAATAATATACCTAGAGACCTTTCTAATCTTCCCCAATAATAATACGAATATTTGACATACTCGCAAAATATAGCTCTCTCTTTATGCTCGGTTCTATAAACATATGAGAAAGAGAGACAAACAATTTTTGTTCAAAACATTCGTTTGTGGGAGGGTTTAAGTGCTTGTAAGCATATGAGAAAGAGAGACAAACAATTTTTGTTCAAAACATTCGTTTGTGGAGTGGCCATGCTTTTAAGCATATGAGAAAGAGAGACAAACAATTTTTGTTCAAAACATTCGTTTGTGGGAGGGTTTAAGTGCTTGTAAGCATATGAGAAAGAGAGACAAACAATTTTTGTTCAAAACATTCGTTTGTGGGAGGGTTTAAGTGCTTGTAAGCATATGAGAAAGAGAGACAAACAATTTTTGTTCAAAACATTCGTTTGTGGGAGGGTTTAAGTGCTTGTAAGCACTTTTTTAAAGCGCACGAACTTCACATCAGTGATATCTGTCATATAAGTTGACAGTCGGAGTGTGATAAAAGTGAAATAATTACGTGAATCTAGCGAAATCCAAAACAAATATTTAAACTACCCTTGCACTATTTGTATTATTGTAATAAACATCCATTTTAATTGAGTTTTAATGCTTTTTCAATATGTCACATTTTCAACAATTTTGCGTAATTATGAGAATACAAATTACCAGTTTCATTTGTGTATCTCAAAATAACCCCGTCTCTTTCGCTCTCATCTTAACATTGCCAAGTGTTGGTAAACAGATGCTGACAGAACGATCTTCGTGAATTCCCCTTTGTTTTCACCATAAAAAAATTAGGGCTGTGATAAAGTTGGGTTATTTTTACATATGTAACTATTTATAGATTTCCAAAGGATGAACAAGACTTAAATGGATGTATTGATCAATACTTTTTATTCGATGTATTAACAAGTTGTTTGATGTATTTGATTCCCAAAGCATTGCTTCACCAAAGTGGAAAATACCCGTTTACCCCGGGAATCATTTAGAATTTTCTGTTTACCTTCGAAATGTTAATGTATATTTGTCGAATTTAAAGTTTTTGAACAGAGTTAAAATTGTCCAATCTAACAATAAACTGGATTCATGAAAATTTGTATAGAGAGTTTGCAATTATTAATAAATACATATTTAATTTGTGAGTTCCCAATGTTAAAATTTCTTACCATGTATAAATTTAATCAGGACCATATAGAATTATTTTTGGTGCCATTCGATCTCACGGTGGTTTCAATAATAACCCAACGGTCAGCCAATTTAGATCCGCATATAGAAAACTCTTCATTCATGTAGAAATCAAAGATGCTAGAACCGGAAACTGCTTACTTTTAGACCAAATTAGTATTTTGAACTGTAGCTCTATAAATTCTGTAAATATTATTAATGTTTCCACTTTACTTGTTTCAAATTACTCACCAATGATGAATTAAATCATACTGATGCTGATGATGATGCTATTCCTGAATTTATGTGTTCTGAATAGTTGTGTAGTAATTATGTAAAAAACTGTGTAATTTATATCGGTGGATTTGTAGTCGGACATCTAAATTGCCGTTGATTCTCAATCAATAGATTTAGAAACTGTATCACAGTACAATGCTTTATATTATTTTTTTAAACGAATTTTTAATGCAAATTTATTTCATGTTATATTACGTACTAATAAATTTTATTGCTTAATAAACAAATAGTATTACATAATCCTTTTCAAGATTTACGACTACCTACCTACTCTCAACAAAATATATATTGTTTCTCTCAGATTAAAATACATACATGTATGAATCCCAATGAATATTGTCAGTGCCCTTATTGAGCACACTAATCAGATGAGGTACCTCGGCCTCACCGTTGATCCACACCTCAAATAGAATCTTCATACCCAAATTATCGCAAATAAAATAAGAAAAACCATGCACTTTTTCGGAACCATACGAAACATTCTCGACTTACAACACTTGAAAATGATTTATTTTGCGGTCTGTCAATCTATTATTGAGTATTGTATCATAGCATGGGGAGGTGGTACTTCATCTGCACTAGACCCAGAAAAAGGCACAGAAAACGATTATAAAAATAATCCTTAAGCTACCTCTAATTACAGACTCTAACTTAATCTTTAATATAATGAGAATATTTGACGTTCGGCAGATTTACGCTAAAACAATCCTCACTCATCTTTATTCAAACAAAAGTAAATACTATGAAAAAAGAGTAAACACTCGTATAACTAGAAATGCCAACAAAGATTTACTACAAATTCCTGTAATTCGTACTACTTTTGGGCAACGGAATTTTAGGTACTTTGCGATAAGAATTTACAACATTAGTCTAGCATAAAAAAATTTCATTCACAAAAATTTTTCAAAAACAATGTAAAAAAATTGGATTAAAAGTAATGATAGGGCATTTACCGGTGCACTCACCCAAATTTGAAATTATTGATTCAACGATTTACGAAGCATATCTCAACATAAGTGTATATTCATAGGTATTTTAAAATTATAAAATAATTTGCAAAATTACTGCCTCAACACAAGCTAGCCCCAGTGAGGGGGGTTATGTGAAACTTCAACTATAACTGTTATTATATTATTTTCTATTTTACTTTATAAACCACTGTACACCTACATTATTATATTATACATATCTTTTAGTTATAGTTAAATTTAAGTCCATAATAATGCTTATTTTAACACGTTTTAATTTTTTATTTAATATTTCATTGGCATTCACAATAATACCAAACAGCCCTGCGCATGTACAAGTATCGAATTAGTCAACCAGTATGTGTATCTAGGTGTTACGGTGGATTGTAACATGAAATGGGACGTACACATTTCCAACCTCTGTAAGCGACTTCGAGCCATTGTAGGAAGACCCCATAAGGTAAAATTATATGTGCCTATAAAAACTATGAAACTAATTTATTTGTCTCTAGCAGAATCGACTATAAGGTATGGTATAACTTCTTCGGGACACTCCTGTAAGACCAACATAAAACATTTACAGCTGATTCAAAATGCCATGGTAAAATTGCTAGTAATTAAAACAGTTTTTAAGCAAAGGCGAGACATTGATATCATGTACAAATCAATTAATGTATTATACCTGTTCATGGTCTTTTGTGGCATAAAATTCTACTGCAACATATATCTGAAAGTCCGTATAAGGAAGTGGTGGATCATGTACACAATACACGTTTCACACAAAATATAGGAATGATAGTGGCAATATTTCAAAATAAATATGGTCAACGAACCCTTGAATACATTGTACCATTTATATTTAACAAATTGCCGTACGAATTTAAAAACAATTGCCCTATGATGAAATTCTCACTGATGTTAAAGTGTTGGCTTTTGGAAAGTAACCTTGTGTATTGATGGTAACAAATATGACAATCTCCTTGGTTGTATAGCTCCGCGATATCTGGTGTATTTACTGTTACGGTGTTACTATTATATTTTAGTCTATCCTCATTGTAACCCACCTGTACTGCTGTTTTATGTGTATATATATTTTTTTTATTTTATTTCTCAATTTATTTAATACTTGCAGATGCTTTGATATTTCTGATATTTACGTAATATTTATATTTTTGTAATATTAATGTTTTTATAATGTTGATATTTTTATTATATTGATATTTTTTACAATGTTGATATTTTTACAATATTCGTATTTTTATAATATTGATATTTTTATAATATTGGTAATTTTATAATGTTGATGTTTAAAATGTTGATATATTTTTAAATATTGATGTTTTTATTATATTGATATTTTTATAATATTGGTACTTGTATAATTTTGATATTTTTTATGATATTACATTTTTATAATATTATTTAAATAAAATTGGACTCTAGTATCTCAATATTATTTTTTTTACCTACCTATTTTTATTTACATACTACTGTTTACGTATTTTTTATTTACATAGTATTATTTACCTATTTTTATTTTTATTTACATATTATGATTTACCTATTTTTTATTTATATAATTATGTACTTATTACTATTTACATAATTTTATTTACTTATTATTATTTACCTGTTTTTATTATTATGTACTTATTACTATTTACTTATTAATATTTACTTAATATTTAATGTGTATTTATTATATGCTTATTACTATTTACTGATCACTATTTACTAACTATTATTATTTAATTATTATTATTTATTTACTATTATCGACTTATTAATATTTACTAATTTTTATTCATGTATTATTGTTTGCTTATTGAAATTTACTGATTATTATTAAATTGTAAAGCCGCTCATCTAAACACAGGATTGTCCTAGTGAGATGGGTGGCTGATATTTTTCATAATTAAATTTAAGAATAAATAAATAAAATAAATATGCAGACTTGAAAAATTCGCGTTGTTTTGGGGAAAAGCGGTGTAATTTTTGGAGAAATTTGCATTATTTTTGGTAAAATTGCATTATTTATCGGCAAAACAGTAATGTTGTCATCGTGGCGAATTTTCCGTCATTTCTAGTGGATTGGAGTGCCCCCGAATCAGTAGAATTTGTGTCTAACGGGATTTACAAGATAAACGATTTTCTGGCGGAATCGAATAAAATTATTTATTGAAGAAAAGAGACAAGTTACGTCTTTGGTAGCATTATTTTATCACATTCAATTGGTAATTTCTTCAGGCCATTTGAAATGACATTTGTCAAAATTCCCAACTGCATAAAATGAATATTTAAAACGTAGGTTCAACATTAGGTTCTTAGTTTGGGTTTTTTTAAGAATGAAAAAACTCAAACTAAAGAACCTAAAACATATTACTTGATTTCCGCATATGTAAATATTTTTTATTCATTTTTATGAATCTGAAAGTATTTTTCTTGTTTTTTACATTAGTCTCGACTTGAAATTTTTACTAACTGAACCAACGCCATCTATCGGATATTATTATTATTATTCAGTTGACAAAGTAGTGTAGCTAAGTTCTGCTCCTTATTGTGTGAAATTGTTACATAAAAGCTGATACTACCGACGTATAGATGGCAGTAACAACATATGCTTCGAAAGATTGGCGCCAAAAATAATCAAGAAAGCCAACTGATCATTCCTTGTTGTACATGTCCCCATATTGTATTTTTATAAAAAGTAATTATTGAAAATAAAGGCAGAAAATATAAAATTTTCCCCCGAAAACCTGTGACCAAAAAGTCGTACGGTAAAATCATCTTAATAATAATAATAAAAAATGGATTATTTCTATAGTGCCATTTTCCTGAGAAAATCACCCCAAGGACGTTTTAAAATAGACTCTTCCTTGTGTAGCGGTGTACTATATCCCAGGACCACTTCGCGGTAAGAGGGACTACGGGCTGGTGTTCAAAATAAATCGACCTAATTTGAACTGATGCTGATGATGATGATGAAAAAACACTAAAACGTGCGCTCTTTAAAATGATTTACTTGACATTCATCTAAACCATAGGTTCCCAAAGTGGTCCGTACGGATCCCTGGGGGTTCATATAGATTTACTGGGGGTGGCAGGGAGAAAAAAGGGGGTCCACGAGATGTAAATGTGGGTCCACGGATCAGAGTTCATTCAGCCTGGACGCATAGTAAAGTACCGTAGTAAAGGTGTTGTTAGACTATCCTTTTTTTCGTCCAGTTTCCGTGTAAATTGTCTTTTTCTATGAACTCAATCTGGATGAAAAAAAAGTATCGTCTAAGAACGCCTTAAGTTTCGCTCAAAGCGAATCCGGTCCACGGAGGCACGTTCATGCGCAAGTTTTTAAAAAAATTTCATACCAGCAGCAATGCATCGCGCATTGAATAAATACCACTTCAGTACCAAGCTACCATTTAAATTATGGATACCTTACTTTCACACTATATTTTTATTAACAAAATAAAATCATTATTTTAAGTAAGAAATGAAGTTAATTTAATGAAGGTTTAATAAATTTATAAACAGATTTGGCTCTCAATTTTTTTTTTTAATCTTTGTAATGTAATATTTGGCTCTTTGGCGAAAAAGTTTGCCGACCACTGGTCTAGATGAACATAGGTACACTGGAACACTGGATGACATCCCTCTCTTACTGGATAACAAGTTCTCACGAAGATTGGATTGCTCATATCTCCAGCCCCGTGTCAACGATTCGACTCCTATATTCGGTTTTCAAACTAACTATTTATTTTTAATCGTGGAATATAATATTAACAATCCCCAAATCAAAACACGAAACCGAAAAGACACAGAAAAGAAAAGGATAACAGTAGCAGCTGAGATTCAAATTCAGGACCTCCCAGACCCCAGCTACTATCGTTACATTTTTTTTCTTTTCTGTGTCTTTTCGGTATCGTGTTTCGATAAAAGATATATTTACAATGAAGAGTTTTATAATCTTCAATACGTTATTCCAAAAAAAACAATAATATTAATAAATAAAAAAATGTGCAAACATAATCTGAAGCGATTTTTTTTAAATTGTCACCTTCGCGGAAAGTGCGATTTCTGACGATCACGACGCGACCCGCGACCTTTTGATTAGCAAATGAAGATTGAAGTTCCCCGACACATTCTCCGAATCAATAATATTTATTTGCCAGTTGCTACCGGACAGACCCGGCGTTGCAAGGTTTTCTTGTGAATGTCGCGCTAAAGTCCAAACTGCTCCCAACCTTCTGAAGACCGTCCAAAGTATATTTTACAAAATGAAAAAAAAATAATAATCAAAAGTGGAGTAAAATCGCGGCGCTATGATAAGTGCAGATTGATTTTTTCTTACAACAATTAATTGTATGTGGTTTAAAATTATTTATATTTTTTTATGAGTAAGGTAAGGTAAGGTAAACAGTGCTTATGTGCCCATATTAAATCACGCCTCTGTGTTGGGGTTGGCCTCAGAACGTTAATAAATAAAAAATTAAATATTGAATAACAAACTAAAAATATATCTTAACATTTTTGATTAATTACTCACCTACTTTAATCAATTTTTGCTTATGTTTATAATTTGTCTATTTTTACTTTGTTGTGTTCTACGTTTATCTATACTTGACATTATTATTAGTATACTGTATGTCCTGATGAGGAAAGTTTCGCTTTCGAAACTTGTTGATATATATATATATTAATAAATTAGTGATTACAAAGTAATTTATTAGTAATGATGCCACAAAGTTAATACCGATCTTATGACGAAATTCAGTTAAAATAATATATAGTATATTTGCGGCACGTTCCAGAGTGGTAGATACTTTCAGTATCACCCTGGTGAAAGACCACCATTCAGAATCGACAGGTTGAAGAGCCAGGTACTCTCCCACCTTCCTTGCCTCATCTCCTTCCCCTCCTTCTGCCTCATAAACATACTCCAATTGGGGATGCCATAGTCTCACTGCCTCCAGGCGGTTGGGAGCAATTGGGACTCTTGTGCGGTACTCAGATAAAAAAAACATGTACTCTTATTTTAAAATACCAGAATATCATGTGAATAATACAAAAATTCACGTTAATGTTCTTAAGTTCTCAATGTCCCTTTAAGCAATGAAAATTATAAAAACGAAATTAACGCTATAAAACAAATATCCCTAAATAATGGATATAAACCTGAATTAATTAACCGCTTAGTTAATAAAAAAATAAAAACAAACCAAAAAAATCATAAAAAAACGCTTTTACAGTGGAAATAATAACAGCCAATTTAATTATAACAAATTTTATAACAAACTTCTTTGTACAGGCGATTTTTTTAAAAATATCCCGCATATTACCAGATTACATTTTTCCAGCTTTCTGCACTAATTCCTAGCAAAAAAAATTAACAAGGACATTTCTAATAAATGGGTAAAAAGGGGAATTTACACTTTAGAATGTAATGAATGTAGCTGTCATATTATTATGTAGAAATTTTAAAACTAAAATCAGGGAACATGAACTCTGTTTACGAAATAAAATTATTCCGAGTTTGCTAATCATTTATTAGAGACATTAGCTTCAAATAAAGAAGAAAAAAAAAACAAGTTTAAAGATTCAAATATTTATTTTAAATTGTGCGCCTTAGACACTTTAGAAATAAATAAATAAAAATCTAAAATTAATTTAGTAAGCAAAATAATAGCACCCTGTAAATCACCTTTGTTAACCATGTTTCCAAGTAATTTTGACTTCTTCAAATCACTACTCCCACTACTCTCACCTAATGTTGACTAATTGTTTTTGTACTTGTTTAATTTAAGTTTTAAGAACGCTAGTGAATGACACGGGTGTGTCGAAATCGATAGAAAAATAATAAATTCAAGTAACAAAAGTACATAGTGAATAAAACTTTTCAAACAAAAACTCTAGTAATCAATTATAACTAAATGTCTGTTTCTCAATAAAACAATGCAAACTCACTAACATTGCATTTAATTTATTAGCTGGCTTCCCATTTTTATTTACTCGGGATAATTAATTGATTTGACAGTATTTATACAACTCTCGGGGAATTTTTACTTCATTCCTTTTTGATTTAGTGCAAAGTGACGTTCAATACAAGTTGGTTCTGAGAGATAAAAAGATGTGTAAACAAGTTGTTTTATTCCTCGTTATCGGAGTTTTCAGTTTTATTTATCAAACTGAAGGTATTATCTAATTATTTATTTATTTTAGTTAAAATTGTAAATAATTCAAAAAGTGTCAGACTTGGATTAAAGATAAAATTGAATAAACCATAAATAACTCTCCATTAGAAAAGCGTAGGAAAGACTTAGATCTTATTTTCATTTTCAAAATAATTAATTGTATTATTGACTCACCTTCTTTGCTGCTACTTTGTTCAACATTCCTTGCCGTAGATTCAGAAACAATTAATTGCTTTTCCTCAATCAACACTCTACTACTTATAGGTACCATTCTCCTCTGTACAGAATATCGAGACTTGTTAAGTCAAGCCAGGGCCTTGAAATTTTTGGTACAGGTCTAAATAATTTTCGTCAGACTTTACGAAAATAAACTTCTAAGATTATCATTTAGTACGTCTAAAATCATGGAGTAAAATCAGGCTTTGACTAGAATGTTCTCTCAAATGTATATTTTTGTCATTGCTTCATTATGTGCTATTCTCTTTCTGTTGGTCTGTGTATCTCATTTCTTGTCGTGTGTTATGTGTAATTGGACAACGGTATCTTAATAATTTAAAAAATACATGATAATGACAACAATTAAAAAGCCTCTTATTTGCATTTGTACATTACTGAAAATTGATTCTTTTTTAATCAGTTAACCAATTCATATTGTGTTACTTAATTCATTTTAAATTAAATATATTACCTACGAGAATTATGTAAGATATTTACGTCATTGAGGGATTGGCAAATATTCGTGGTAAGTTAACGTGTGTTTACTCTCTGAGTTGTGCTGGAATTGAACCCCCAACCTCATGAAGGAACACAGTTCTCAGTAGTTACCACAGGGCACAGAGCAAATAATACACAAAGATTCCCCTTCACGTAAGGAGTAGAAACTAAAATAGGCGAGGGGGGGGGGAGCGAGCTAGGCGTGCCGCCAATTTAAGTAAAACGGCAGCAAAATAGTAAAAAAGTTCTCGCTGGTTTACAAAAACCGAATATTTCGTTTTACCCTTTTTATTTCTTTATTTTTATTTTAATTTAAGGAGAAAATACAGATACAGACAGTAATATTAAAACAATATACAATATCTGGAGAACTCGCCTGTATCCTAACTATTTCTCACTGATTATGTTTTAAAAATACTTAGCGCAGTTAAAATCACGCGACACAAATGTGGACGGCGGTGAACTGGGCTGCTGAATGGTGGTCTTTCACCAGGGCGATACTGAGAGTATCTTCCACTCTATGCATAACTAAATGCGACGTGTGGGGCTGCACTAAGCACCCCACGTCCAGGAATAAGAAATTATTATTATTATTACTACAGTGGCAATAATAATCCATTAATTCCAGGCTCTTGTCCCACCGTGATCAGCCGCCAGGAGTGGGGGGCCCGGGCCCCCAAGATACCGGCGGCCGCCAACCGCGCCGATCGCCCCCTGGCCATAGTGCACCACTCGGCCTCTCCTCCCTGCGACACCCGACAAGCTTGCTATGAGAGAATCCGCTCTTTCCAGCGATCTCATATGGAAGAAAGGCACTGGGACGATATCGGATACAACTTTTTGGTCAGTAGCATGATTTTACTTCAATTCTTCTTTTTATTTTTTATTCATCCATACAATCCTAATCCCATAAAAGGGCCACGGTACCGCGTCTGCCTCACTAGGAGAGCCCGCGTTGAGAGCAAGCAAAGCTTACGGTTAGCAATTTAAAAAAATATATATAATTCAAATTTAGTAATGTTATTATTAAATTCTGCGAGCATTTTTAGTTTTTATTATTGTGACAGCTGTTTCGGCGTTCAAATTGCGGTTAATCCACACTGTGACGACTTATTTATATGATTTTATTTACTCCCACCCCATATCGGTAAAACCGATTTAGTTAGAAAATAATTAAAATTTTCTATTCTGTGAGGTTTTTATATTTATAATGTGTTTCCCCGTATTTAAATGACAATGTTTTCTTAATTGATTTATTGAAATGTGTTATACTATTTTGATAAGGTGAACATACTGAGAAGTGTTGAATAAATATTTTTTTCTTACTTTATTAATTGATATAAAATGTAAAAAAAACTATTAATCCATCTATAAATAATTAGAATAATTGAACAGTAATGATTTTGTTGCATTATTCGTTTAATGATAAATTTAAATTCATTAGGAAAATTTATTAAAAAATATTTTTGTTGCGCTCGCCCTCCATTTCAGCCCTTTACCGCCCCTTTGTAGCCTTTCGTAGCCTCCCATTTACTCTTGAGGCCACACCCCCTTGGATCTCTCCAACGCCTCTTAGGGGAGCGATATCGCCCACGTTGGCAATCTTTGGCCTGTAGTATATCGTGTGGATTCAGAATGGTGGTCTGATTTGACTCACCAGGGTGATACTAGAATAATAATACTTGTTTTGGGTATGATTACTTATATTGCAGATCAGCAGCAGCGGAGAGGTGTATGAAGGCCGCGGCTGGGGCAAGCGAGGCGCGCACGCCCCTAGGTACAACTCTCTCAGTCTCGGAGTCTGCATCATCGGAAACTACAAGAGTGAGTTCACTACTAGATTTGGCGTGTCATACAAATAAGAAGAAAAAGAAATACCCCACCTATGAATAATTTCATAATATATCTTCCTAGTCCCCATCGAATTCCGTTCCCTCGCTTCGAAAGACTATCACGCTTCAGTACAAAATATCACAGAGCGCAAAGTTAATCCCAAATCGCATGACGTAATTTGATCATGTCATAGGAAACCAGAAAGGCACGCGTCACAAGTTTGAAGTTGAAACTTAAGAACCCAACTGCATGTACCGCGCCGTACGCAAAGCCATTGTTGAGCGCATAATTTTTGACAAAAACCGCTGTTGTAACTTGAATACATTCACACGTCATGAACCCATACATCGCCATACGACAACGGCTAGGAGAAATTTTACAATTTATGAATTGTTAGTTTTTTGAAAAAGCTCGTTCGAAACGATCTGTGACATACATATTTTTAAAGTATTCATATAGTTAATTAAATTGTCAATAATAAAGTCAGTGATAGTACTTATCTAGAACGTTTTTAACTGTTTCAATTTTGTGTTTGAAAAATGATCTCGATGAAGTTAGGAATTTGCTGCGAGCCAAAATTTGCTCTATGTAGACCGACAAAACGCAACAAGCAATGCTTCTTGCGATATTTTGACTACTAGGTGATGCACTTTCTTTTTGATAAATGTAATTAATTTTGGTTGGTGTGTCATTTTAAAAAACCGCATGCCCTGTCTAAATGTTATTGGTCGATGGTTGTTAAATCTTTGCTAATCTTTCATTTTATATTCAACCATTCCTTTCCACCGTTATTTATCTTCTTAAAAACGTACGAACAAAAATTAAGGCCATCCACCGGCTAAAATTTTAACGAAATCACGCGCTCCTTATGCTGGTGGCGACAAGGTTGAAAATCCCGCTGTACATCGGCCGCTTGTTTCGATTTCGGCAAGAAAAACATCACCAAAATGCATGTTTTATTCAATTCTGTAAATCTCAGACCTAATTATTAAAATGTTTTACGGTCATATTCTAAAAAACTTCATTTACCACAATGAGCAATACGAAAATATGGGAAAAGGTGTTCATAAGTAGGAGATTTTGCGCTTTGAACATTTTTTTAATGTCTCATACTTTATTTTTTTCTAAGCTTATAAAAAGACATACCAAAAAAATGCACGGTTAAATGAAAGGCCAAAGAGTATTCGACTTGCAGTATTTAATTCAATCACCTATGATATTTCTAGGCCAACGAATTCTCAAACCGAAAACACACGATTTTGCATTACTTCCCATTGCATCGCCTTAATGCAAGCTTGTAAAGTTTAAGCGATAAAATCAAGGTGTAAAGACCAAAATTGGAAAAAAAAGTTTTGTTCTATTTTACACAGCATCTAATAATTGTAATGACCAACATACATAAATTGGGCTTCGAGTCTGTCTAGCCAAACTTCCATTTGTTTCCTTGAAAGATTGGAAGAATTTTTCACACAATATGGAAGTCATTGATGCTAATTATGGCTATTTTGAGAAGCTTGAGCTGACGTTCTACAAAATTGGTATAATGGCACTCGAGAAGCGTTAGACAATGTGTCAAGGTACAATGAAAACAATACAATCAAATGAAATCATTCATGCCAGGATAACTCACAAAAATACGACATTGTTGACATTTTAATACCATTTCGTAATGTTTTTTTGGTGATTAAAAATATTTTTAGGACTCGTGTAAAAATTGGGAACTTTCATCAAATAAAGGTTTTCTGTAACTGCAAATCAAAGATCTAGATCTTGTGTTTTTAATTTTTCAGCTGGCACGCCAAGCTCCGCCTCCATGACTGCTCTATGGAACCTGCTGGACTGTGCAGTCACCAAGGGTCATCTTTCGTCCACTTACAAAGTCATAGGTCAGTCTGTCACCTGGCTATAATTTTTTTACCGAAGCTAGAAACCAACTGATGTATGGCAGTTAGTTATGGTACTGGCAGAAGAAGGATGAAAGTGCACTGAATGCTGTAGAAATGAAATCTCTGATGCGTATGGATGTAAAACTTTTTTTGGACCAGATTTCAAGAATTTTACTGGACAAATCTCCTCTTTTATATATATTCTTACGGCAGTCAAAACGTGGACGGCAGTGAACTAAGCTGATGCCAAAATGGTCGTCACCCGACCTTTGCCTTGGAGTGGTACGGTAGGGCTAGTCATTTTGACATCAGTTATTGGTCACCATCTCTGACAACCTTAGCATATTCTCGTCCAACAGCAGATTGTATTATTTGTTGGTGTTTCCAGGACACAAGCAAGCCAAGCCTTCCACGGAATGTCCGGGCGGTAACCTGTACAACGAGTTGAAGAAGTCCAGCAGGTGGACGGCCAACCCTGGCAGAGGAGTCGGGGGTCGCGATTAGTCATAAGCCCGCATTATTCCCGATGTTTTTAAAAATAATAAATGGAAAATCTACATTTTGGCTTCATTGACATTGATTTTTATATTTTAAAATGATCTACCTTCCAGAGACGTGTATTCCATATAGGCACATAAGCATTGCCTACCCTACTGTACTCAAATAAAAATATAAATAATATTAAAATTTATGAAAGTTTGCAAATATACAATATACACTTTCAAAACTACACGTGAGGTTCTAGTTACGAAGCACAGCGCCATAAGTGCGTCAAAAGGAGAAACTTAGGTCACTCTCCGACGGTCCGGTAGGGATTCGACATAAACCTCATGCGTGATACCGACAGGGCAATGCGACATACATTTCAATGGGCGCTAGCTCACGACTCTGCGTTTCGATCGTTTACGCCCCATTCATCCTTTGAGTTCAAACATCGAGCGGGATATGAATTTGGCTAATAATGGAGGTAGAGAAGTATACACACCTTTATAACTATAAAATACCGGCATATGCAGTAAAGGGGACAACGGAGAAACCTTGGTGCGCAATAGGAAGACTTCTTATATATGGAGTAACGTGCTGGACCAGTTCTTGGAATATTTTTATGACATTCGGTACATTTGCCGAAATTTGACATTTTGAGAGTTGTTATTTATTAATTCAAAATAATGATAGTATTATTACGCAATACGATAAACATAATTCTTTTAAATAGAAAAATATTTATATAATTGAAAATCCACTTTGTATATACCACTTTACTTAAAAAAATGTATAGAAAAATATTTATTAAATATTTTATAAATTTACACATAGGATTAGAGCATTTATCAAAATCCAATCAGAAATATTACTTTTTTCTGATCGTCCCATTGTATGTTTTA
Source organism: Halesus radiatus (assembly GCA_022606495.2). Taxonomy (NCBI): domain Eukaryota; kingdom Metazoa; phylum Arthropoda; class Insecta; order Trichoptera; family Limnephilidae; genus Halesus; species Halesus radiatus. Next base: position 730 of record JAHDVE020004715.1, on the reverse strand, counting down.
CAAAATATTTAAAATACGAATATGATTTTTAAAGTGGAGAAAAGTATGTTTAATAATTTGTCGTTGCGTTTTTGTAAATAAACGTAACCAAAAATTTGTAATGCGTAAAAAATGTAGCAAGCAGTGCCATCTGTTGGTACATCTATTAACTAGAAAAACTTCAAATATCATGTTGGCTTTCTCAAAATATTTAGCGATTTTTTTTTTAATTGTATTAATCCAGTAATTGGCTTGTAATACGCATAAATAAAGCGGTTATTCGGATATTTGATGTGGCAGGTAATCCAAACCAAAATCGGCTACAACCAGCAGCTTAGCCATTTGTAAAGAAAACTTGCGCGTCTGAGGTAATTTTTTTAAAATATCATACAATTTACAATAAAAAACACATAAATTTGTTGTAGACCACTTTGATTTTATTAAAACTCTACCGGTTTCGGAAGCAAGCTTCCTTCATCAGGAGAATATTAAAACTAACTTATGATATAGAATATTGGCAAGCCATATAAATTTTAGGTGTTGGAGTGGGGGGTAAGCAAATGTATAGGGGTAATTGTAGAATTTCCGGGAAGAACAGAGCGATTTATTGGAAAAATATTAAGAATGGGACTAAAAGATAAGTTAATTTGGTTATTTAAAATACTAGCATTATTATTAAGGGATTTTCTAATTTCGAGTGCTTCTAAGTTATCCAATGTTTTGCTTTTATTGTTACGGTGAAGAATTGTAA